>JANAVB010031619.1:8115531-8414772 GCA_029216955.1 Iris pallida
AAAACCACACATATCTACTTGCTGGAGATCAGCCTACTTACGTAGAACACTATACATGAAAACCACACATATCTACTTGTCTTTAATTGTTGATAATTAACTCCAATGAAGAAATATCTATCCATCATCAGCCTTCCCAGTGGATGGTTGAGATCCCATCCTATTAACGAAAGCACTATATAATCGCATATATCTACTCTGCTATGCGGCCCATTCTTTGTCTCTGTCATTCTAACCTAGCCGGAAGAGAAGAGGATGAAGGGAGCTCAATCCCACGAGCTCGACGTCCCGCTGCCGGCCAGCGTGCTGTGGGGGGGTCTACGGCACGCTCCGCCTCGGCAGTCTCATCGTCGAACTGCTTCCCGAACACATTACGAAGATTGATGTCGAAGAAGGGGATGATGGCGCCGGAAGTATTCTCCGCAAAACCTTCGCTGCAGGTTTTCATATCAAACCTACCAAAATTATAAAGTTATAACGAGAGTTAAGCCTTATATATTTATATAATAGTATTTTTTTAAAGTACTAATTGTAAAGGACAATTTTGGCTTTTATATGCATTAACTTGACACCCTAAAAAAATTAAATTACCTCCGCTCCTCTCTCTCTTCCCCTCCGGGCTGCCACCCTCCTCCTACCGCCCTCCGGGCTGCCTCCTTCCGCTGCTCCCCCAGTTACCCCCACCCGTGCCCCCCTCCCCTCTTCCTACCACCCGCCCCTGGCTACCCCCCTCCTTCCATCGTTGTTGCTACCACTGCCGCTGGTGCCCACCCCACCCCACCTCACTCTCTTTTCCTCTCTCTCTCTCCATCGGCGCACACTGTCGCACGTCGTCGCCATCGTCGGAGAGTGGGGACATCGTCACAGAGAGGGGGGGGGGAGAGGGGGGCATCGTCACAGAGAGGGGGGAGAGAGGAGGCTCACACAGGGAGGGGGGCATCGACGGAGAGAGAGAGAGAGGCATCGTCGGAGAGAGGGGGAGGGGGGGGGGAAGAGGGGGCAGGGCTAGTTTTGGAAAAAAGAAAGTTAAAAGTTTTGGAAAAAAAGAAAGTTAAAAAAAATCAATAGTTGCCGATATCATGTCGTTGAGTAAAAAAGTTTATGATATCAAGTTGAAAAACAGAGATAGTTGAGGGTATCAAGTTACAAATTAGCCTAGAAAGAATAAAGAACGATTATTACGAAAAATTTGTCAAAAACTTCTTTGATGTCCAGAGTCACTATGTAAGGAATAAAAATATGTTTTAATGACACTCGATGAGTGTCCATTCTTAATGATTTTTCATGACATTTTTTAGCTTTATCTAGAGAGGACATGTTGCACTAAAAAATACTGCTATATAATTATAGGACAATTTTGACTTTCAGCGACACGATAAAAGTGTCATGTAATAACTTCTACGACAACAGTTGTTTGATACAACAAACATATAGTAAAATGCATTATTATTACTATTTTGCTCTTTTGCCAGGATATCCGGCCCCTCGTTATCACAAGGAGAAGTTTGTGAAGATCGACGATGAACAGATGATGAAAGAAATCATGGTAGTCGAAGGAGGACTGCTGGACAATGGTTTTCGATCGTACATGTTCCGTTTCGAGGTTATAGAGAAGACCAATAGATTATGTACCGTAAAATCGAGCATAGAGTACGTGTTAGAATTTCTTCACAAATCTTCACTTTTTAAAACTGCAAAAATAATAAACTTAATTAAATGTTACCGGCCTTCAGGGAAGTCGCGCACGAAGCACTGCCCTAAGAGATAGTCCGGGTCTATGTGCAGACTGGATCCGAACGCTCCTAGTGGTAAAATCCCCGGTCTACCGGAATCTCTTTGCCGCACACGACTTGGAGAGGATGACCCCGACTTAGCTCTGCCCAGAGCAACAACGAAGAACTGATTTTCGAGAGCAACGAGAAATTCGAGAGAGTTTTTGTAGAGGAGAATTTTTTTTGTGTGTCTAAAGGTGGAGAATGGAGCTCAATATATAGGCAACTCTATATCCCAAAAAATGAATGATGTTTAATGAGAAATCATTGATAATTGAAAGCTATTAAAAAAGAAATTAAAAAAAAATTGAACCGTTGGACATATGCCAACGTTAGGAAAACTTGATTTTTTTTTTCCTTTATTGTACAGCTATACAACAATCCCCCCCAAAAATCAAGTTCCGAGTAAGGAAAGAAAAGAGTAGAAAATATCTGGGCAGGTTTATACTATGCATAAATGAGATGGACTACAGCCTTGAATCTCACGTAGTGACTATTGTCTTTGTCTGAAGAAGAGCTTGATGGACTACGCCTTGAATCAGTCTTCTTGAACCAGATTCAGAAAATAGCACACATAGTACGCTAGAGGTACTGGGTCTATCGGGTGGTGCGTTAGATTGGCCATGCACACTTTTACACATTCATGAGAGTTGTCTTGGATCGCCCTGTCCTATAGTCGCGGCCCTCACGACCTCTCATATAGGTAAGTCCTTAAGGATTGGTGATAGGAATCAACCCTGCATATTATGCTTGGACTTATTAAGAGTTTTAACTCACCCTATCCATATCACAAAAGGAACACTGTCACCATAGGGATGAGGTATGAATGTACACATGTACAGCCTCCTGGGCTTTATTTTAAAGAGAATTTAATCTCAGGTCAGTGTTCCATAATAGTCACCTAGTCCAGCTTGTTTCTACCCATTGAACCGGCTTCTTGGGATCTCCAGTCAGACTCGGTTGGGTTGCCACTGCTGGTGACTATACTATGGGCTTAACCCCATCCCCCTCGATGATTCTAGGATCAAAGTCCTAGATAGACCCTTCGTCAAGTGGTCTGCAAGGTTCTTTTCTGACTTTATATAGTCAAGAACCACATATTTGCCCAATAGGCTCTTTATTGACTTGAAGCGCAGCTGCAGGTGCCTGTTCATCTTAGCATTCACAGAATCATGCTTTAGTAGTTCTATAACAGATTTATTATCACAGTTAATAGAAATTGCAAGAATAGGATGAACAGAAACAGGTATATGCATAATAAGATTTCTCAGCCATTCGGCTTCTGTACATGTAGTATCCAAAGCTATCATTTCAGAGTCCATTGTACTTCTGGCTATGATAGTTTGTTTACATGATCCCTAGGAGATTGCAGCTCCTGCTAGGGTAAAAACATATCCAGTAGTGGATTTCACATCATGTGAGTCAGTTACCCAATTTGCATCGGAGTAACCTTCTATGATATCAGGGTGTCTAGAATAATGAAGTTTATAATCTAGAGTACCCTTAAGATATCTAAATACTCTGTCTAATGCAGTCCAATGTGACTGATTTGGGTTACTAGTATATCTACTTAGTCTCCCAATAGCAAATGCAATGTCAGGTCTGGTCCTATTTGTTATATACATAAGGGATCCAATCATTTGTGAATATCTATGTTGTTCTATAGGAGATCCTTCGTTCTTCTTGAGAACAACATTGCTGTCATAAGGGGTAAGGGCAGGTTTCTTGTCAAAGTACTCAAACTTCCTTAGCATTTTTTCAATTGAATGTGCTAAGGATAGAGTATAGCCCTATTTTCTTTTTGACACTTGCATTCCTAGGATCAGATTTGCCTCACCTAAGTCTTTCATATCAAACTGGTTGGACAAATAATTCTTAGTATTATTTATCAGTTCTAGTGAAGATCCTAGAATAAGGATATCATCAACATACAAGCATAATATAACACAACTTTCATTTATACTTTTAGAATACAAACATTTGTCATATTCATTTGGTACAAAACCAAATTCTATAATGACTTTATCAAATTTGTTGTGCCATTGCTTGGGAGCTTGCTTTAGGCCATAAAGAGATTTTACTAATCTACAAACCTTCTTTTCTTGACCTTTAGCAATAAAACCTTCAGGTTGCTCCATATATATCTCTTCTTCTAAATCTCCATTTAGAAATGCTGTCTTTACATCCATTTGATGGATCAGCATATCATGAATGGATGCTAAAGCTAGAAGGGTTCTGATAGAAGATATTCTAGCTACAGGAGAGTAGGTATCAAAATAATCTAATCCTTTCTTCTGGGTAAAACCTTTGGCCACTAATCTAGCCTTATATTATTCTATGGTACCATCGGCTCTAAGTTTTTTCTTAAAGATCCACTTACAACCTATTGGTTTGCTGCCTAAAGGAAGGTCTGCTAAAAACCAAGTGTTGTTCTCCATGATGGAGTTGTACTCATTGTTAATAGCTTCTTTCCAGAAAGGAGCATCAGGAGAGGATATGGCTTCTTCATAAGTTGAGGGATCACCTTCTATCAAAAATGTGAAGAATCCTTCTCCTAAATTCTTTTCAATCCTTTCTCTTTTACTCCTTCTAGGTTCTATGACTTGTTCAGGTAGAGAACTAGGTAATTGATCATGAGAACTAATAGATGGTGTAAGAGAAGGGTTAGAGGAAGATGAAGGGTTTCTATCCTTAAAGGGAAAAATGTTCTCAAAGTAAACTGCATCTCTAGCTTCAATGATTGTGTTATTAGAGATTTCATTTACTTCAGAATGGGTTACAAGAAATCTATTGGCATTACTATCTAGGGCATATCCTATGAATACAGCATCTACAGTTTTAGGTCCTATCTTCCTCTTTTTGGGTTCAGGAATTCCTACTTTAGCTAGACATCCCCAAACTTTGAGGTAATTAATCCTAGGGGTTCGACCTTTCCATAACTCATATGGGGTCTTATCATTAGTCTTACTGGGTATCCTATTAAGAATATAACAGGCTGACAATAAGGCTTCTCCCCAAAGATTATCAGGGGCACCTGAGCTGAGAAGCATGGCATTTACCATATCTAAAAGAGTGCGATTCTTCCTTTCAGCAACTCCATTGGATTGTGGTGAATAAGGAGCAGTTACCTCATGAATAATTCCATGTTCTTCACATAAGTTATTCATATCATTTGAGGTGTACTCTCCCCCACGATCTGATCTAAGGATCTTAATCTTCCTATCCAACTGGTTCTCAGCTTCAGATTTATAGACCTTGAATCTGTCTAGAACTTCATCTTTGGTCTTAAGGAGGTAGGTATAACAATACTTTGAATGATCATCAATAAAAGTAACAAAGTATTTTCTACCGCCTCGGGTCAAAACCCTATTGGAATCACAAACATCACTATGGATAAGTTCTAGGAGTTCAGAATCCCTATGGACAGATTTGAAAGGTAATCTAGTATGTTTAGCTTGAACACATATCTCACATTTGTGTTCATCATCTATAGGAGTCTTAGGGATAAGATCTAAGTTCATCATCCTTTTGATAGATCCTAAGTTCACATGACCTAGTCTACCATGCCAAATATTAGAGGATTCAACATTTGCAATAAAAGAAAGATTAGAACTTTTATTCATAGTACTTAAAACAAAAAGTCCATCTTTCACAAATCCTTTTCCCACAAACAAATCATTCTTAGAAAAAACTACTTTATTTGCCTCCATAACAATTTTGTATCCTGAGGCTACAAGGAGAGATCCACTAACAAGATTTCTCCTGACAGTCGGCACATGAAGTACATCATGGAGAGGTAGAATTTTTCCTGATGTCATCTTCAGATCTATTCTTCCTCTTCCCACAACTTGTGCCGTTGAGCCATCTCCTAGGGTCACGCCTCCTCCACCTGATTTCTGATAGGTTGAAAAACAGGAGCGATCAAATGAAACGTGAACATTAGCTCCAGAATCCAACCACCAATCATCAGAATGGAAAGACAGGTTTACTACAGGTTGAAAGCTTACAGACCTGAAGGAGCTGGAAGATCCATTCAGAATCATGTTAGCCTCTGGCTTGCCTTTACCCTTGAAGGAGTTCTGGATAGGTTCTTTCTTCCTTTGGAAGCAGTTGATGGCTGTATGGTTGGTTCTACCACACACAAAACAAAATCTTCTTTGATCCTGAGTCTGACCAAAGTTTCTAGGTTTTTGGGATTGAGGGTTTTGGTGGTGAAGATTTTTTGGATGAGGTTGAAAACTCTGCTTCTTTTTAAAGGAGGTTTTCTTGGATTTGAGATGGTTGTTTGACTTAGATTTTTCATGGCTTTCTACAAGGTTTACCTTAGCTGTGGCATTTGACCTAGCTTTGGTCTTGGACCTATATTTCTCTTCTGTTCTAATTCTCTGTAGGGCTTGAGAATATGTAATAGATCCTTGTAGATGTAGCAGGTCTTTTGCCACTTTAGACCAGGAAGGAGGGAGTTTATCTATTAAGCACCCTATTTTGTGCTCAGTAGAAAAAACGGTTCCCTTGGCTTGAAGCTGCCTAAGGTGTTCTTGGAATTCATGGATTTGGTCATTGATAGGTTTGTTATCTACCATGACATATTGATTGAATGTGGTAGAATTGAATCTATCAATTCCAGCATCATCACAACCATACTCATCTTCCAAAGCATCCCAGAGTTCTTTAGCGCTTTTATACTCAAAAAATATGTCGTAGAGTGATTCCGACATAGCGCTTAAGATTCTGTGGAAGCAGTGGTAGTCAATATCCTTAAGGGTCTTAGGCTTGGTAGAAGAGGAGGACTTGGAAACCCCTACGTCGGACTCAGTCTCATCAGAATCATTTGAGATGGGTGTGGACCCATCAATGGCAGAAATTAGACCTAAGGTGGTGAGCCAAAATTTCATCTGGCTTTGCCACCTCTTGAAGTAGGTGCCATTGATTTTTGCAGGCTTAGCAGAGAAAGTCTCTTCCTTGGAAGTCATCTTTCTAAGGTCTGAAAAAAAAAAATTATATTTACTCAATAAGATGGTTTTGAGCTAAAATTAACAATTAAACTAATTTTAGTAATAAACCCTTAAATTTTTAGTTTTTCAAGTTTTGATAAGGTTGGGTTAGCTGTAGGGGCCGGATCCCAGCAAGAGGAGATTCACTAGGAACTCTTAAGTACCGGTCGCTTAGACGATATTTCGCCTTGTTGACAGAAGGGCCCTTTCGGCTTGTTCCCAAACAAATCTTAACTTTAGAACTTAAAAAAAAATAAAGGAATTATTTACTAAATTAATTAATTGTTTGATTTAGCCCAATATTAAAATATTGAGTAAAGAAAGAACTAGTAATATCAAGAAGTACTAACAATTGTTAAAGGAATTTAATTCTGAAGAATTGCTAATAAAATTGCTAGTAAATTTTAATACTGAAAAAAAAAAAATATACTGTAGGCAAATATATCAACTTGTATCAAAATTGGACAACTTGTAACAAACTTGTAATATTGTAACAAAGTTTTGTAGAAAACTTGTGAAGCTAATATTTGTAACAAAGTTTTGTATATCACTAAAAGTAATATCAATGACAGGAAGTTAATCGTTGTAGGATAATATTTCACAGTTAATGACTACTAAATGTGTACACAAATTTTGAAAGCAATATAACCTATGTTAACATAAACTTTGGATTTTAAAGCTTTTGTTAACAAATAACAGAAGTGACAAGTAACAGAAGTAACAGAAATAAACTTGTAGCAAATGTTAAACAAATAATAATAAATAAGAGACAAAAGTTGTTAATTTGTAGCAAGTGAACTTGTCCGAATGAAACAGTTAGTAACAAATAATTAGTAGTTGTTAACAAATAATAATAAATTTGTTAAACAAATAATTTGTAGTCTTATATAATTTGTTAACGGTAACAAATAATTTGTAGTTGTTAATTTGTTAACAAATAATAATAAACAGTAACAAGTAACAAAAGTTTGTAAAAAAAAAAAAAACAGTAGCAGATAATGGATTTGTAAAACCGAAATATCTCTTAGATTGTTAGAATTTCTTCACAAATCTTCACTTTTTAAAACTGCAAAAATAATAAACTTAATTAAATGTTACCGGCCTTCAGGGAAGTCGCGCATGAAGCACTGCCCTAAGAGATAGTCCGGGTCTATGTGCAGACTGGATCCGAACGCTCCTAGTGGTAAAATTCCCGGTCTACCGGAATCTCTTTGCCGCACACGACTTGGAGAGGATGACCCCGACTTAGCTCTGCCCAGAGCAACAACGAAGAACTGATTTTCGAGAGCAACGAGAAATTCGAGAGAGTTTTTGTAGAGGAGAATTTTTTTTGCGTGTCTAAAGGTGGAGAATGGAGCTCAATATATAGGCAACTCTATATCCCAAAAAATGAATGATGTTTAATGAGAAATCATTGATAATTGAAAGCTATTAAAAAAGAAATTAAAAAAAAATTGAACCGTTGGACATATGCCAACGTTAGGAAAACTTGATTTTTTTTTTTCCTTTATTGTACAGCTATACAACAGTACGAACTCGACGACGAACACGCAGCTAATGCCGCTTATGCCACCACCGCTCCCCTCGCCGCCATGGCAGAAGCCGTTTCCAAGTATCTTCTGGAGAAGAAGAAAACTGATGCCTAACTAACAAGCTAGTTATGATGCTCTCGAGCATTTTGTTTGACAATAATGCTTCTTTGTATAAGCAGTGCACAAGTTTCATCAGTACTCCATAGAAAATAAGTTCTATGTAAGCACAAACTATTTACAAAAGCTTGCAACTCTCCCTACTCGTAGTCACAAGTTTATCGGTAATTACAACAGCAAAAACAAAATCTATATCCCAATCATATTGACAAATTTTGACATTTCAGAATAAATTTTGACATTTCAGGAAACTTGGAAATCTTTGGCAAAAATAAATAAATAAATGAACTAAAAATTCAAACATCAATTGAGCTTAGAGGAAGAAAAATTGAAAAAAACTTGGAGGGGCATTCCGAGAATTGAACTCGGGACCTCTCGCACCCTAAAAGCGAATCATACCACTAGACGTTGTTTCATCAGAGCAGTTTTCTCTATTTGACTAAATATATTACTATTAATCCAACATTAAAAAACTTGGTTCGAACAAAATATCAGAGAATTATGGCTTCGCCCGGGCTCGAACCAAAGACCTTCAGTGTGTTAGACTGACGTGATAACCAACTACAAGACGAAACCTCGTTATCAAGTGTGGTTATGGTATTTTATGTAATTGATTGATATGGAAGGGAGACTAATACATTCCGACGGTCGGTCTGACAAAAATTAAACAGGTTGGCAAATGTACAATTAGGTTGAGAACATATCTTATCTAATAATTGATCTTACTATTTTTTGCATAGACACAAACCATAACAGAAATATTTATCTTTTTTTGTCCAAAGTGAATCAGCGCGTCTATGCGGATCGAGAGGAGAACCACGATTTAAATCGCGGTGCCATGTGTCCCCTTCTAAACCAAAATTAAAATATAGCCTCAGCCCTGACCGACGGTACACTGGCAGTATACCGCTGGGATACTAAGTCGAAAAATCAAAACATGCAGCAAAATAGAAGCGAAACTGAAAATTTTCCTACAGGGGCCATACATCGATGGTGTTCATGTCCTCTCTTATCTTATATGAAAAAGAGAACTCTCCACTTATGTCCTGTTTTGTTAGAATGTGGAATGCCATGACAATTTTTTTGTTTTTTAATTGGAGTGTAAAATTTTATTAATATTAACTATTAATTTATAATAAGTTAAATAACTTATATAATTACTTAGTTTTATCAATTTATCTAATAAAATATAAATATTTATTTACCACCCAACATGTTAAAACCTAAATACAATATTCATATTATTAGTATTACTTATTTTATAAGTTTAGCAAAATAGAATATTTAATAAGTTAAATAATTAGATATACCAATATTATTTAATTTTTACTATTATAAAATGGATTGGAAACGGCCCAACAATGACCAATCTAAACCGTATGTATATCCTTCATTAATTAATAAAAATAAAAAATCTTTCTAACTATCACGTATGTATCTCCTATCGTAGTTAAGAAAAAAAATATTAAAATTCTAAAATTCTTCTAATTACCTGAGCATATAATAAATTCTAAAATATATTAAAAATATATTGAATATTTAAATTATATTTAAACAAAGTACATGGTATTATCCAACTAAACATATATCAAAAATTCTAAATATATAACTGTAACAAATCATAATTAAAATATATTCAAATCATATTTAAAATATTGTTATATAATTTAATTTTTTATCTAACTTTTAACAATATTATAATTTATTTTTACATGCAACGCAGGTGAACGTGACTAGTACATTACAATTACTTGATAAAATATTTGGTAATATCAATTCTTAGTATTTAAATTTAATAAATAAATATTTAGTATTTATAAATAATTATTAATAGAAAACTTTCTATTAACAAAATTAGGTTAAAATTCGAAGGAGGATGTAAAATTTTGAGAATTAGATGGAGAACTCGCCAAACCATCTAGCGTTTCTATTGGGGTTTTTTTATAAATGGAAACGCCAAACGGTATGGCATTTATGCAGCAAAAATACTGGAAGGGCGGTGTTTTGTAACGAAAATGCAAGAAGGGTCTGGCATTTTGTGGCAAAAATGCTAGACAATCTGGTGTTTTTGTAGCACGCATTTTTGCAATTTCTCCTATGACAAGTTTTTGCAGACTTAATAAGTCAAAAATATAAAATAAAGAAAAATTGAGAAGAAAAAACCTAAGTCTCACACTCCTGTCATTTGAAATGGGTTGCTTCCACGGACATCAACAGATCGATCTTCACTAGATCCGAATAAACATAGTTCTACAAGAGAATGATGTTATACATTTTATTATAGTTCAACAGTAGAAAAATGGAGTTTATTTACATACTCATTTCCCACATCTTGCAAGGACACACTGTCTCCTTGACCCCCGTTAATATAAAATGGAGTGTTGGCACCATCGTAGGGTATCGATGGTGCCAACACTCTCAAGTTAACAGCTAATCGGATCAATGACTAGGGACATACAAATAAGTTAGGATTCAAGACATCTCGACATTATCCTTAAAAATAGATTATCTTGTTTTATATAAAAAAGAAGAAGATAAAAATACAAAAGCAAATAAGAAAATAAATGAAAAATAGATGGTGTGATAGACTTTTACTGTAAAAACTAATTTGTTAGGTGAAATTGTGAAAAGGCTATTGTCGGTTTTGTCACGAAAATTAATAAGGTTTGTCAGATCTACATGAAAACAAGAAAGTGTGAATTTGTCCATTTTCAATATGCAAAATATTATCTATCCATACTAAAAAATAAATTTAAAGACAAAAACTAGTATAAAATTCAAAAACATACACATTTCACTTTGTAGATTGAAAAAATTACTTCCCGTACTAGATAGAAAAACAAGTATAAAATATTATTTGTCCAAACATTGGACTCGGTCTTGGAAAGAAAAACATAGAAGGAGAATCAATTAACAGACTGGAGACTTTAGATCCCAAATTTTAGCAAGTGAGCAAAAGTGGAGTTGGGCACTAACTATGAATAAACAAGCACGTTTCTAGCATGTTTTTTAATCAGCACGACTATGTCGTCCACACATTTGGACCACGGTCCTGGTCCGCGAGCCATATGTCGCCTGTCCACTGGAGTGCGGGCACGAATTCCGTGAGGGTGAGCCCGATGCGTGCCGAGGGGGCCAATGGTTGGGGGGTGATACGTCGGCATGCGGTCACGCACGGTCATCATCTCGGACAAATTAGGAATTTTCTTTTTTAGTACTTCAATTTAATAAATAAATTAATAGTATTTATAGATAATTATAAACAAAAGACATGGGCCCGATGCGTGCCGAGGGGGCCAATGGCTGGGGGGTGATACGTCGGCATGCGGTCACGCACGGTCATCCTCTCGGACAAATTAGGAATTTTCTTTTTTAGTACTTCAATTTAATAAATAAATTAATAGTATTTATAGATAATTATAAACAAAAGACAAGGGCCCGATGCGTGCCGAGGGGGCCAATGGCTGGGGGGTGATACGTCGGCATGCGGTCACGCACGGTCGTCCTCTCGGACAAATTAGAAATTTTCTTTTTATTACTTCAATTTAATAAATAAATTAATAGTATTTATAGATAATTATAAAAAAAGACTTTCTACAGATAACAATATTAGGTAAAATTTGATGGTGGATGCAAAGTTTTTGAAAATTAGATGGAGAGATTCAACTCGCCAGACCATCTAAAATTTTCACTGATTTTTTTTTTTTAGAAACGCCAGATGATCTAGAGTTTCCATGACAAAAACGTTGTAAGATCTTGCATTTTTGTGACAAAAATGTCAGGGAGTCTGGTATTTTGAGACAAAAATGGCAAACAATTCCGAGTTTTCATAGTATGCATTTTTCCAATTCCTCGTATGATAGTAGACTTAATAAGCCAAAAAAATAAAATTATAAACAAAAATTTGAGAAAGAAAAAAAAAACTAACTCTCACCCTTGTTGACTGAAATGGGCTACTTCTGTGGACAACGACATATCAATCTTCACTAGATGAATAAACTTAGTTTTACAAGAGAATGATGTTTTATATTTTCTCACAACCCAACCATAAAACAGCTTGAGTTTATATACATACTCCTTTCCCACATCTTGTAAGGACGCGATCTCCACTTGACCTTCCCTTAACAGAACCAGAAATATAGTAGAGGATCGATAGTGCCATTGTTCCCAAGTTGAGAGCTAATTGGATCAATGACTAGGGACATACAAATAAGTTAGGATTCAAGACATGTCTCAGCATTATCCCTGAAAACTGATTATCTTGTTTTATATAAAAAGATTAAAAAAAAAAAGTATAAAAGTAAATAAGAAGAAATGAAAATTAATAGATAGGGAGTGATAGATTTTAACTGCAAAAACTAATTTGTTAGGTGGAATTGTAAAAACGCTACTTACATTTTTGTCACAAAAAAGTCAGACGATTTGTCGTATCAACATCAAAATACGGAAACGTGAATTTATCCACTTCCAACATATAAAATATTATCGATCTAGATATTATAAATCAATTTTATGAGACAAGAACTAACATAAAATTTAAAAATATACACATTTCACTTTCAGTACAGAAAGGATTACCTCCCTACATCCTTTCCCTTGCAAATATCCAAACATGGACTATGTCTTGGAGAAGAACATGAAGGAATAATCAATTAACAGACTGAATCATGTGAGCGAAAAGTTGAGTTGGTCACTTACTATGAATAAACAAGCACTTTCAGCATGTTTTTCTTTGTGATGTTTGGCTTATTGTTTTGAATTTTTTGTCCGTACTGTATTGTACTTTTTAGACCCATTGTCTTTCAACTTCTATCATAAATAAAAGGAATAATAAGCTCCCGTGACTTGAACAACTAATTTTTTGCCACTCAATTGGAACTTTTATGCCTCTTCCTATTGACCACAAGGATCACTCGGGTTCAGGGCCAGCCCACGGGGTCAGGTTGTCCTATCTAGAGCTAGATTTGGTTGTCCCTTGATCCTTATTGTAGGATAATCCTGCAGGATCACCCACAATCCCGACCTATTTTGGATCATGCTAAGTTTGGGGTTTGCCCAAGCAGAGTAGGCACTACCAAAATAAGTCATATTCGACGCTAAAGGACGTCGCTAAACAGCAGAAAAACGACGCTAATTCTTATTAGCGACGAAATTAGCGACGAAAAGACCATGTAGCGTAATACATGGTCGCTAACTAGAAATCTGTTGCTGTTCATCGCTATAGCGACGTACTTCTGCGACTCCAAACGTCGTTAGAATTTTATTTGTCTAGCGACGTTTGCCGACATCATATTGCTAATTAGCTACGTAACAAGTCATTGCTAATTGTCGCTGACAGTACAACGTGTAGCGATGTAATCAGGGACGTTTACTCTGACAATTTTAGTTTGCCACGTCAGTTTTTTTGCGACGTATTGCGACAATCAACGACGGTTTCCGACAGGCTAGCGACGTGCTGATACGTACATAGCGACGTTGGCTGACTATTTTTGCTGACATGTCCCACTTGCCACGTCAGTTCAGTAGTGACGAATAGCGACATTCAGCGACGTACTGGTTTCAGGTTAGCGACGTTCAGATACACATTAGCGACGTAAAGTTTTGTCGCTAAGCGTCGCCAAATTCTACAAAAAACAAAAAAAAGGATTCTGATTGGTTTTCCTATATAGTATCGTACCCGCATTTTAAATGACAGTTTATAAATAATAGACCCGGAGCAACCCTCCGTAGAATTTTTTGGGTTCGCCGACCCCTTCGCTGGAACACTCAACACTGTTAAACCAATATAGAGACAAATGATAAAAATGCACTACCAATAATCAAATAAATAGAATTCGTCGATTCAAAAAATAGAAAATAGCCAGATGGATACAAATCCACTACCAAATGGCTATAAAAAGAGTTCATCCAATAATGTTCAACATAACACAAACTGTCACTAGTATAAAATAAATACATAAAGACCCAACAATGGGTGAGCAACACAACAAATAAAAATAAGTCCAATAAAGGACTACGCCTGGTCGGGAGGAGGAAGAGGAAGTCCACGCATCTGGGACAACATGAACCTATACTACGCCGGGGTTAGCATCACCGGTGACGAATCATCAGTAGAAGGAGGAGAAGGCATTAGAACCGATACAGTCGGTATGGATGATGACGCACGACCAGGAAGTGTCTGCTCCATGGCTAACAGTCTGGAGTTGGTAGAATTCATAGCAGCCGCCAGCCTCGAAACCTGATCGCCCATGGCCACCTGCGACCCCTACAACGCAAAAATGGCAAGATCCATCCTCTCCTGCACCGCCTGAACGACACGATCCGTCCTCTCGCCCGCCTCCCTAATAGTGCGCTCGAGCATATCAAATCGTGCGGTGACCATCGCATCGTCCATCTGCTGCTCCACAATCCTCTACAATAGCTCGTCACGTAGCTCAGTAAGCTGGCGACGGAGTTCCTTCACTCGGACCGACTACTGTAAGGGTTGTAGGGAATGCACACTGGCAGAGGGGGCCCTGGATGACTGCGTCGCTACAAAGGCGCCGTAGTTTCCCGTACTGTAGTACGTACCCCTCTGAAGACCACCAACGACGTTCATCCAAAGCTCGTCCAACGTTCGAGCCGGAGGAGGCTGCGAGAAAGTACCAGCCCCTCCCTCCCCATATGCACTAGTAATCTCACGCTCTAGCCTAAGCTACTAATCCTAGAAAAGTACGTATCTCGATAAGCATAATATTTACTACCAACCTAGTTGTTCCACGTCTATGGATATATATTGCATATTTCTTAAGTTATACTAAAATTAGTGACACGTAAAGTAATACTTACATAGCTATATATGGTCCGATCATCGATGAGCTTTCCGTCCTTCCGATGGGTGGCAAGAAAGACGGTCATCATGTTGGCGTCCTCGCCCCTCTTTATCTGTTATAATAATTTGTTTGTCATTGAAATTAAATATTTTATTCCTACTTTGATTAAAATAATATACTACATTAAAACACATACCAGGCGACAGAAATGTTCCATCACAGGAATAGAGCCACCACACCACTTCCCTGCCTTCATCCTAGCCGCCTTCACCTTCTTCGACCGTTTCTTGTACCTAGGAGCGTCGAATCTAGCCTTCATCGCAGCCCACTGCTCGGGCGTGATCCAACCTTGGATCAGTTTTTCGGAGCGGTCTCGAGCCTTCTGGTTGTTGATCGCATCTCGGATCAACTTGGCAGCAACGGCAGAAAATTGCTTTTCGATCATTTCAGCCCGGTGTGGTGGATAAAAATATATTTTCTACAAGAATTAAATTAGTTAGTTATATAATATGCATAAAAGATGATTTATACTAAAAGCAATATACTTTAGTTATCTTGAAGTGGGTAAACCAGAATGCCTTCCTCTCGTCTGAGGCATCCGAGTAGTTGATCCAAGGGCCCCCGTAGTTGGACCTCAAAAATAGACTCAATGCCCTCTGAACTGACGGGGCACGATATCTACACAACGATAATTAAATTCATGAATATATAAATATAAGTATAAATAAATGTTAACTAATTAAGTTACTTTGTAGGCTCGTCGGACCAAATCTCCATCCTCGTCTTGTCCGGAGGGGCGCATGGCGATCGCTCGGATCACATGGAGTCGACGTAGGTGCAACATCCTCCACCCGCTTCTCCGTCTCCATAATGTCGTCCGTAGCAGGAATGCTGGACGTGTTGACACAAAATCACAGTCAACCAAATATTGACAATATTGACTAAATAATATCTGTAATAATTCAATACGACACACGACGTCTGCATTAAGCTCAAGACAGAAGACAGCTCAGCTTCCGTGTCTTAGTTGATTCGAGTCTGTATTTTACACTTTCTTTGAGTCTAGACTAATGTAATCTGAGTCATGCTGAGCTCTTGAAACTTAGACTATAGCCTACCCAAAAATCCCAAGCTCTACCAAACCAGAAATTTCCAAATGGTCCCCTTTGAACCACTCTGTGCTCTGGAGACAGAGTTCGGGCCGAACTCTGCCTCCACACAGAGTTCGGGCCGAACTCTGTCCCCTAGAAATCAGGAACCCTAATTTTAGGGTTAGCTGGTTGCTAGTTGTCCAACGGCCAAATATTTGAATTTTCCTACCCGAATTCTGGCCGAATTCTGCCTATAAAAATACTATAAATAGGACATGAATTCTCTCATTCCAATCCATCCAATCTTCTCTTCTCTTCTCTCTTATAAGCTCAAATAAGCCATATCCTTCCCATCTACTAGCCACAAGCCTCCTAAGTCTCGAGTGCTCAGCATCTCTCAGTTAGGATTCTTGTGCAAGAGTCGAAGAAGTCGCTTGGACAATTCCAAGCAAATCGCCACTGCGATCCTCTGTTAGAAGTTGACGTGCTCTTCTGAAGTAAAGGCACGGGTTGTAAACTACTATTTCACAAATAGTGGATTTAATCCTGAGCTAGAGTTCTCAGGCCTGGACTAGTCCTCCACGAGGGAAACCAGGTTAAAATCGCTGTGTTTGCGTATGCTCTTTTGCTCTCTATTTATTTTCTGTACTTTACTCTGATTATTTATTATTGGTGAAAGAGTTATTTTTAATTGGCTACTTTTCTATATAAACTCTATTCACCCCCCTCTAGAGTTGCCAAACTGTTCTTCAATTGGTATCAGAGCTCTGTTCTCTTTACAAGGACTAACATCCTAAGAGCTGATCCATGGCAACCACACAATCCTTGATTTCCAATCATGGTGAAGGTCAGTCCACTCATAGGCCTCCCCTATTTGATGGGACTAACTACACATATTGGAAAACAAGGATGAGCTTCTATCTTAAGTCTCTAGACTTTGACCTGTGGACTGTCGTCACTGACGGTTACAAAAAGCCCGCCAGGATAGTTGTCGATGGTGACCTCATTGAGAAACCATACGACAAATATTCTGTCGAGAAGAAGAAATAGGCAAGTCTAGATGCTAGGGCTATTAATGCTTTATTCTGTGCTATAGACAGGAATGAGTTCAACAGGGTCTCTACATGCACCACTGCTCATGAAGTATGGAGACTTCTAGAAGTGACGCATGAAGGAACCACACAGGTCAAGGAATCCAAAATAAGCCGTCTCACTCAAGAATACGAAGCCTTCAAGATGAAGCCAAAGGTTCACAAGATTCCTCGACATCATCAATCCTCTATCCTCGCTTGGAAAGCAGTACTCAAACCACGAGAAGATTCGTAAGTTGCTCAGAGGATTACCAAAGATTTGGAACCCTAAGGTGACTGCCATCATAGAAGGAAACGATCTCACAACAATGTCAATAGAGACCTTGATGGGTAAGCTCATGACTCACGAGCTTGACCTCAAGGACTTCGAAGAGCCTGCTCCGAAGACCAGGGAGATCGCACTCAAAGCTCATCAGCGAAGGGCTAATCACGATGAGACCGAAGAAGATAACTCGGATGATGAAGACCAAGCTCTCATGGTTCGCAACTTCAGGAAATTCCT
Source organism: Iris pallida (assembly GCA_029216955.1). Taxonomy (NCBI): domain Eukaryota; kingdom Viridiplantae; phylum Streptophyta; class Magnoliopsida; order Asparagales; family Iridaceae; genus Iris; species Iris pallida. The sequence continues at coordinate 8,133,443 of JANAVB010031619.1, forward strand.
TCGCTTCAATCGAAGGAAGAAGGAATCACAAGAAGACGATGAAGAAGAGCCAACTTGTTACGGTTGCAAGAAGACTAGACATGTCCGAAAAGACTGCCCATTCCTGAAGAAGAGCAACCGCTATGAGAAGCCATACAAAAAGAACTCATCAAAGAAATATGCCAACACAGGCATTTGGCATGAAAGTGAAGCGAGTGACTCCGAAGAAGAAAAGGACTCTCCTCAAGATACAGCAAATGTGTGCCTAATGGCAACTTCCAACAAGGTATCTAACGAAACTCTAGATGACTTCTCTTTTGATGAACTTGGCGATGCTTTCACTGATTTACTCGATGATCACAAAAAGGTCATCGGTAAATACAAACATGCCAAGGACAAAATCAAAAGTCTTGAAGATGAGATACAAAGAATTTCCTTACTTCTTGATAATGTTAGAAACACGACACCTACTAATGACACTGATGAAGTATCCAAGCTTAAATTAGGCTTACATGATGCTGAAGCACGTATTGAGCAACAAACTAAAGAAATTACTACACTCAATACGTTGCTTACTGAAGAAAAGACTAGACACAAGATTTCTATGACTAAGATATATGGCTTAAATATTAAGGTTGATGAACTGCAAGCTGTTTCTAAAAGATTAGAAACCAAATTGGGTAAACAGGTTGTTCAACCTCAAACCCAATCACATGGGCACAACACCACTCATGCTAGTCAACCACGTCATTCTCATACATCACATAACCATGCATTTATATACACAAACTTTCACAAACCACGTGCACGTAAGAATAATTCTCACTCAGTACACAATCATCATGCACAAAGACAATCCACATCACTCCACACATAGGAATCATCATGCCATGCCATATAGACAAGATCATCATGCAATGCCATATAGACAAGATCATCATATGCCATATAGACAAAATCATCATGCCATGCCATATAGACAATATCAGCGTGTCACACATCATAGACAATACCATCATGATATGCCTCATAGACACCATCACCATGCCACTCATTCTATGCATAATCATCATCACCATGCTAACTCTTCACATCATGTCCATCCTCATCCTGTTGCTTATAGATATTATTTTCATGCTCCTAGTATAAATAAGAATGCTATCTGTACTTACTGTGGATCACATGGACACATCTCACCACAGTACAAAGTTAGAAGACTTGTAGATAAAAAGATATATGCTTGGTTTCCAAAGACTAACTTTTCAGGACCCTCAAGAACTCGGGTACCAAAGGTCACATCTACTCTTGATGTAGGTGGACCTTCCCTCTTCAACTGAAAGTAAGTGGATTCTCGATAGTGGATGCTCGCGACATATGACGGGAGATACAAATCTTTTTGCATCACTATCGATGAAGAGAGAAGGATATGTATCCTTCGGTAACAATCTCAAAGGGCACATAATAGGTAATGGTATCATTGGTCATCCTCCTTCTCCTGTAATAAAGGATGTCTGCCTAGTGACCGAGTTAAAGCATAACCTGCTCAGCATTAGTCATCTTGCTGATCATGGATATGATATTAACTTTGGACAAAACAGTTGCTACATCTATGATAGGTCAACAGGAAACATTGCTTTTGAAGGGAAAAGAGAGGACAACATATATATTTTCTATCTTTCTATAAATACTAACAATGCAGGTAGATGTCTATATGCCCACAAAGACGAACGACTACTTTGGCACCAGCGTCTTGGTCATGTCAACATGGATGCTATATCCAGGCTATCTACCAAGAAGCTAGTGAGAGGATTGTCTGACATCATATTCAAAAAGGATACGGTATGTGCCGAATGTGAACTAAACAAGGCAACTAAATCCTCATTTCATTCCATCAACTCTGTAAGTACTACTAGACCCTTGCAACTACTTCATATGGATTTATTTGGTCCTAGTAGAATAGCTAGCCTTGGTGGCAAACTTTATGCATTTGTTATTATTGATGATTTTTCGAGATTTACTTGGGTTTTCTTTCTCGCTAATAAGAGCGATGCTATTTCTGTTTTCAAAGTTTTTATAAAGAAAGTTCAAAATGAAAAAGGCTACATGATTACTCGAATCCGAAGTGATCATGGAGGCAAATTCGTAAATTATGATTTTGAAAATTTTTGTAATGCAAATGGGTTTGATCATGAATTTTTTTGTCCTAGAACTCCTCAACAAAATGGTGTTGTGGAGCGGAAGAATAGAACTCTCGACGATATGGCCAGAGTCATGTTGAATAAATTTTCTCTTCCGAAATACTTTTGGGCAGAAGCTGTCAGTACAGCATGCCACATTTTGAATAGGGTGCTGATTCGTCCCATTACGAAGAAAACACCCTATGAGCTTTGGTTTGGGAGAACCCCCAATGTTTCTTATTTTAAAATTTTTGGTTGTAGATATTTTATCCTTAACACCAAAGACAACTTAGGCAAATTTGATGCCAAAGCTGACGATGGTATCTTTCTTGGTTATGCCGCCAAGAGTAAGGGATATAGAATTTTTAATAAACGCTCACTTATTGTGGAAGAGTCAACAAATATGACTTTTGATGAAGATAACAGTGCAGTAAGTACTCTTGATGATGACGTTGAGCCATCAACTTCTACTCCAATGAATACTTCAACCGAAACTGATTCTCTGGAGGGTTTGCCTAAGAAATTCTCTTTCAAACCTTCTCATCCAGAAAATTTAGTTATAGGACAAGTTTCACGTGGAGTAACTACTAGATCATCACTAAGAGACTCCGTTGCTAGCACTGCCTTCATTTCACAAGTAGAGCCTAAAAACATTTCTGAAGCTTTTAATGATGAATTTTGGATTTCTGCTATGCAAGAAGAACTCAACCAATTCGAGAGAAGCCAAGTATGGGAACTCGTTCCTAAACCGGTTAATCACTCGATAATTGGTACTAAATGGGTTTTTAGAAACAAAGTAAATGAAGATGGTTCAGTCACACGTAACAAAGCTCGTCTAGTAGCTCAAGGATACAACCAAGAGGAAGGTATCGACTACGATGAGACGTATGCTCCTGTTGCTAGACTAGAATCCATTCGGATGCTTTGTGCTTTTGCTAATTTTCAAAACTTTAAATTATTTCAAATGGATGTGAAAAGTGCTTTCTTGAATGGTTTTATTAAGGAGGAAGTTTATGTGAAACAACCTCCTGGCTTTGAAAATCACAAATTTCCCGACCACGTGTTCAAGCTAAAGAAAGCGCTTTATGGCCTCAAACAAGCCCCCAGAGCTTGGTATGAAAGGCTAAGCAGCTTCTTACTTGAGAAAGGTTTTTCAAAAGGGAAAATTGACACTACACTGTTTATAAAATCTTTTAAAGACACTATTCTGTTGATTCAAATCTATGTTGATGATATCATTTTTGGCTCTACTGATGAAACCCTCTATCAAGAATTTGCCAAGTGTATGCAGACAGAATTTGAGATGAGCATGATGGGAGAGCTCAACTACTTTCTTGGCCTGCAAGTGAAACAAATGGCTAATGGAACTTTCATCTGTCAATCAAAGTATACCAAGGACATGCTGAAGAAGTTCGATCTTGACAACGTCAAACCAATCAGCACTCCAATGGCTACTTCAACCAAACTCGAACCAGATGAGAGCGGCAAACCTGTTGATCAACGTAAGTATCGAGGTATGATAGGCAGCTTACTTTATTTAACTGCTAGTCGTCCCGATATCATGTTTAGTGTTTGCCTATGTGCTAGATATCAAGCTAATCCTAAGGAATCACACATGACCGCGGTTAAGCGTATCTTTAGATACCTTAAGGGTACGGTTACAGTGGGCCTATGGTATCCCAAGTCTACATCATTTGACCTTATTGGTTACTCTGATGCTGACTTCGCTGGATGCAAGGTCGACCGTAAAAGTACGAGCGTCACGTGTCATTTATTAGGAAAGGCTTTAGTCTCCTGGTTTAGCAAGAAGCAGAACTCTGTCGCACTATCCACAACAGAAGCTGAATACATAGCAGCTGGGCGTTGTTGTGCACAAATTCTGTGGATGAAGCAAACCCTTGAAGACTATAAGTTATCTTTCATGTATATTCCTATATTCTGTGACAACACTAGTGCCATTAATTTGACTAAGAACCCTGTCTGCCACTCACGCACTAAACTCATTGAGATTAGACACCACTTTTTGCGTGATCATCAGCAAAACGGCACGATTAACTTAGAATTTATTGACACTGATCATCAGCTAGCAGGCTTCTTTACTAAGCCTTTATCCGAAGAGCGCTTCAATTTCCTTTGTCGTGAACTTGGAATTTTAGATGAAGCGGTCATAAATTGAAATTCACCTGCATAAATATCGAGTATAGTATGATTCTTTTACGATGAATTTGGTATGGGTACAAGCCGAATGGGTCCTTCTGACAACAAGGCGTAAAAGCCTAAGCGACACGGTGCACTAGTCCTCAGGACTACCGCTAGCTGGGATCCGGCCCCTGCAGCTAACCCATGGCAAATTCAAACTATTGAATTATATTATATTTCCTTGTTTATTATATGGTTTGTTTTGATTTATTATTGCCTATTTACTAATTTCTAAGTTTATTCTGATATTAGTCTACCTCTCTATCTATCTGATTGATTTCATCAAGCTTTTATCCTCATTTCTAACTCTTTTTCACCACTTAACCATTCTCTTTTTTTTTTAACCTGACTTATGTTCTGGGACATGAACCCAGAACTCGGGCCGAACTCTGCCCCTACCAGAGTTCGGGCCGAGTTCGGTCCCATTATTCCAGCGTCGGGGACAGCCTCCGCCGTTTGATCTCTTTAGATTGTACGGTTCAGATTCCCTCCGACCAAAGAAAACCCTCTCTTTATTTTCGGGTTTTCATCTCTCTCCTTCATTTTTTTTTCCTTCTTCTCCACCTCTCCAAACTTTCTCCTACAAACCCTAACCCTAGTTTTCTATCTAGTGTGCTCCAGTCCTTCTCAAAATCAAGGGAAAGGGGTTTCTCATCATTCTCTTTCACTGTTTGTTGCTGTTTTCTGGTATAACTCCTTCTTCTTCTCTACTTCTTTTTGTGAAATGGCTCCTCGTTTGTTCAACCGTGGAAAGAGAATTCGGATCGAGGGTGTTTCCTCGTCAGATTCTCCTTCTCTCGTTGAGCAACCATTTGAACAACTACAACCACCTCATTCGTTGTTCAATCCATCTCGTCCCCGTAATCCTAAGACTTATGACGACCGATTATTTATATCACTTGAAGCATCCAACGAGTGGTTTAATGATTTTCGGACTCGTCCGGTATTCGCGGGGCATCCAATTAATTTTTCTATTTTCTCTCTATATGACTCTTTGTTCCACGACCTTTGTCTCGATGAGTTAGTCACTGCAACTTCTGCCATCTATCGCCATGCCATCCAAATGTTCTACTGCAACTTGACCTATGATGACACTCACATCTATTCAAGGGTTGCAGGTATTGATATATCTTTTGATGACTTTGACTTAGCCGAATATCTTGATCTACAAGAACCCACATCTTGGGAAAAGCTTGTTGAAGCCCGGTCGTTTCGCTTTCCAGACGGAATTTCCCTTGAGAGCTTCAAGGACGACCTGTGCACCCCGTACACACGTCCTCGCAAGCTTATGGCTAAATTTTTAAATCTATATTTTTTTGATCTTCATCGGATTATTTTCAATACTATTCTGCCAAAAGCTGGCTCACCCGATGAAGTTACATATTTTGAAATCTCAGCTATGTATCATCTTCACTTCGGTATCTCATTCAATCTTCCACGTACCATGATGGACTGGATGATTAACTGTAGGAAGAAACCACGAGCCTTGGTTTTTGCATTATATCTTCCTATGGTCTTTCGTGCGTTCCGTATACCACTTGACACCTGTCCTTTCCTGCCTGCTCCTGCTTTTTTTTAGGCAGTCGTCGCCTCTCCTGAGGCTTCTGAGCATTCTGATGATGAGCAGCCTGACTCCCCTCCACTCGGTCAGGATGTACCTCCTCCACCTGCCTCTCTTGAGTCTATTCAGACTATGCTCCGGGATCGTTTTACTCTTGAGGACGATCGCTGGACACAGCTGGACTATCGTACTACTCTACAGATGAGTGCCCTCGGCAACTCTCTGCATGATATACGGTATTCCCTGTCTCGTCATCTGCACATTCCCATGGAGCGGGATCCAGCACGCGCGGGCCATCGCATTGATGATCCGTGGGTCATGCGTTACATGGATCCAGATGATGCTTTTGTGGACCCCCGTCGCTCCTTCCCTGGTCACTCAGACACTCCTGGACCATCTCGTGCTCCGTGATGGAGATTGGCTACTATCTGCCACTGCTGCTGATGATGATGCATTTTGATTTCTAGTTATTTAGTTTTTATGTACTTGGATGTTCTAAAACTCTGGTTGTGTGTTTGACATTTGGTTATGCACTTTATGCTTATCGAAGTTTTATCTTTTATGCTAGTGACTCATTTTGTTTATTTATATACTGTTTCTTCTCTGCTTGGTGTGGTTGCATTACTATTATTGTCTACTGCGTTTCCATGTTCCTCTGCAGTCTATATTGCTAAATGCCAAAAGGGGGAGAACTATGTATATTCTGGCTAGATATATATTTGGTATCATATATTTCGCTTTCGTATATCTGTGCTTGTTTGTGCTTTTTGGAGATATTATACAGGTTCAATGCATTATTTACGGGGGAGCTATTTCTTCTAGCTCAGCACCGTTCACTGATCACAGGGGAGCTCTTATTTCTAGCTCGGCATCAATTATGGGGGAGCTATGTTGCTATGATCAACTGTGTCCAGGTATGAATGTTGAATATACATATATTATTTTGTCAATTATCAATATGGGGGAGATTGTTGACACAAAGTCACAGTCAACCAAATATTGACAATATTGACTAAATAATATCTGTAATAATTTAATACGACATACGACGTCTGCATTAAGCTCAAGACAGAAGACAGCTCAGCTTCCGTGTCTCAGTTGATTCGAGTCTGTATTTTACACTTTCTTTGAGTCTAGACTAATGTAATCTGAGTCATGCTGAGCTCTTGAAACTTAGACTATAGCCTACCCAAAAATCCCAAGCTCCACCAAACCAGAAATTCCCAAATGGTCCCCTTTGAACCACTCTGTGCTCTGGAGACAGAGTTCGGGCCGAACTCTGCCTCCACACAGAGTTCGGGCCGAACTCTGTCCCCTAGAAATCAGGAACCCTAATTTTAGGGTTAGCTGGTTGCTAGTTGTCCAACGGCCAAATATTTGAATTTTCCTACCCGAATTCTGGCCGAATTCTGCCTATAAAAACACTATAAATAGGGCATGAATTCTCTCATTCCAATCCATCCAATCTTCTCTTCTCTTCTCTCTTATAAGCTCAAATAAGCCATATCCTTTCCATCTACTAGCCACAAGTCTCCTAAGTCTCGAGTGCTCAGCATCTCTCAGTTAGGATTCTTGTACAAGAGTCGAAGAAGTCGCTTGGACAATTCCAAGCAAATCGCCACTGCGATCCTCTGTTAGAAGTTGACGTGCTCTTCTGAAGTAAAGGCACGGGTTGTAAACTACTATTTCACAAATAGTGGATTTAATCCTGAGCTAGAGTTCTCAGCCCTAAACTAGTCCTCCACGAGGGAAACCAGGTTAAAATCGCTGTGTTTGCGTATGCTCTTTTGCTCTCTATTTATTTTTTGCACTTTACTCTGATTATTTATTATTGGTGAAAGAGTTATTTTTAATTGGCTACTTTTCTATATAAACTCTATTCACCCCCCTCTAGAGTTGCCAAACTGTTCTTCAGGACGGGCTAGGATTAGGCCTGGAACTATCCGTCCCAGGAGTACTGCCACGTACCACCGATCCACTCAGAGATCTAAGTGGTTGGTACACTGGAGTACTAGGAGATGAGGGTCCGGAACCATCATCCAGAGTACCACTCCGTCCACCGGTGGAATCTCTACCGTCACGTGATGCTCCTCTACCAGTAGAACCTCTACCGGTATGGGATGCACCGAGGTACGATCCTCTTCGTCCTGCCATACCTGATTAAAAATAAATTTAATACATATTCTAAATCAAATATGCATGCATTTAGCATATCACAGTTTATAAAAAAAATAGATCCGGAGCAATCCTTCATTGAATTTGTAGATAATAATCATGTATTTAACATATCACAGAAACATCTATGTCTAGATAATAGCATCAAGAAACATCAACATCCGAAAACATCCAGAAACATTCGAAAACATCCAGAAACATCCAAGTCTACATAAGTCATATCATATAAGTCGACCTGAAAGATCCAGAAATATCCAAGTCTATATAAGTCTACCGGAAACAAATTCGATCAAAAGTCATATCATATATATCTACCATCTACGCTGGGGCAGATAGAACTCCCTCAGCCACTGGGCATAAGAAGGGTCCACGCCAGAAGATCAATATCTATAGGAGCTGGATGACTGGAACTCCCGGTGCAACTGCCTTCTGGTGCCACTTCCTCGTTTCCAGCGATCTCGGCTTTAGAAATCACTTCCTCCTTAATAGTAGGAGGAAGCACTTCTTCCTTAACCTTGATCTCTGCTTTAGGTATTACCTCCTTAGCAGCAGGAGGAAGTACTTCTTCCTCAGCAGCAGGAGGTACCACTACCTCCTCAGTAGCCATCTGTGCCTCTCTCAAGCGACGTGCTCGGGTCATAGGTGTAACCTCACCTTTTCAAGTGGTAAATTTCATAACATATAAAATTTTAATTGTTTTATAACTTTAGTGATAACTATTAATTTTAGCTAACTATGAGTTGGGCTTAATATTTATTTTGAATATCTATTTTGGGCAGTCAATGGGCTGTTAGTATCCAGGCCCATTAAGTGTGAATAAATTCACTTAGATTTTTCTTCTCCTCTTTATTCCTCTTATTAGGAAGAACACAAATTTGAATTGGTTGTTCTAACAGAATGGCAAGCTAGCCATGTGCCAGAAACAACCTGGCCAATTCTTTTCTCTCCAAAAACTTGGTTGTTAGAGCATGAGCTGCTTCACCATACGTGGCTATATAAACACCCCTCTCCTTCTTCTTTTTCATTACAGAACTCCCATCCCTCCTTCTTCTTTTTATTTTCTTCATCCCTGCAAATTTAGCGAGTGCAACAATGGCGAATTCTTTGATGAGCATTAGATCGGAGTGACGAATCTCGGTGGTGGATAGTCGACCTATGGCAAGGCGGAGCATCCAAGCGGGAGAACAATTCTCATCGACGTTCCAGTGATGACGATCAAGCTCTTGTTGGGTCGAACTCAATCTCAGTAAGTATTTGGTTTTTTCGATCGAACTCAACTTTGTGATCTCAAACTCTCAATTTCTTCTCCTTGATTGATCGAATCCTGTAGGAAATTTGATTCGTGATCGATCGATCGAACACTTTTTCCCCTGTTGAGAACAAGAACAGTTGGTGAGTATTCAACCTGATGATTTGAATCTCGATTTGTGAATAGTTTTGACTTCAACTGTGATTTATTCTTTCTTAGAGCCTTTGTGTGTTAGATCGACGGATCGTTGTTCTTTGGAATCAACTTGAGAATTGAATCAGAATATTCCGATGACAATTATTTTCTTTTGACAGTTCCTAAGAACTCAGTGCATCATATTAATTTTCTTTTCATTTCGTGTCCCATGTGCTTGTTACAATGCATGAGCAGAATCTAGACTGGTTCTTGGATCGAAGAGATCGTATCCGATCTTTGAATCCCCGATTTTTCTTCAGGACACAAACCAGGTAAACTATGTTCTTCTTGTCAATTGATTGTTTTCCAATTAGTGTAGCTCGTATGGTATTTGAGATTTCGAATGTATCAGTTCATTTTTGAGGTTTAAGTCTTGATGTATTTTCAGCGCCTCATCACTAAACTGAGATTTCATATGTTCAGTGATAGAACCTGAGATTTGTAGTATAATGGTTCAGTTCATTGAAATCAACATTCATCAACTAAATCAATCTTGTGAGGCCAACTGCATATGCAGTATAGGGGAGGGTTGATTTCTGAGACACATATCAGTATTGTCTGTGGATTTGATATTCATATCATGGAGTCGAGAAGTTATGCTATTATTTTGTCAATTGGATGGAACCTGGGACTCATGTTCAGCACTTGGTTCTATTGAAGAGAACCCAAGTCTTGGAATTGGGGGCTTGTGTGATAGTGTGAATTGATTGTCTAAATCAGAGATTGCATAGATAAGTGTTGGTCCGTATTATCAAGGACTTTTATATGCAAGATTTGATTTGGATTAGCAAACTGATATTTTCTACTATATGTTCAATGCAATCAGTTGAAATGAATTTCCTATACAATATTGTTTCGTTTGGGAATTCACTTTAACAAAGTGCAGGAGGTAATAGGCAAATGAATCTGAGATTTGTATTGAAACTGAGACTTATTTATGAACCCGAGACTTACATGTGAACCTGAGAATTATATCTAAACCTGAGATTTACATGTGAAACTGAGATTTATTTGTGAAACTGAGATTTACATGTGAACCTGAGAATTATATCTAAACCTGAGATTTACATGTGAACCTGAGATTTATTTGTGAAACTGAGATTTACATATGGAACCTGAGAATGTGGTATCAATTCGAGTTAAGGGGGAAATATTGGTTGAAGTACAAACCATATTAACCTGAATTTACATGTTCCTTGCAAGCATTTTACTATTTCAGTTTAATTTCTAAACCTGAGAATAGTATTGTGACTCATCTATTGCTCTGTCCATTGGGAAAATGAGGATGAATCTCAGTTGATCTGAGAATAAATCTCAGTTAACCTGAGAGCAGTATTGTGGCTCATCTATTGCTCTGATCCACTGGAAAACTGAGGGTGTCTCAGTTAATCTGAGAGTAAATCTCAGTTAAACTGAGAGTGGAATCAGTTAGATTGAGAGAGTAGTCTCAGTTAAACTTGAGAATCAGTCTCAGTTGAACCTGAGAAGAAATCTCAATATAAATTGAGAACCTAAACTCATGTGCAATATTTTATTAAGATGTGATCCAACCTACTGCAACCTGGATGCTGAGCCATGTGGGTTTATTCCTGTTGGACCTGAGAATCTAATCTCAATGTAAGTATTGTTACACTAGAAATGAAATTCTATTTAAGTCCTTTTGTAAAGGATAGAGATTGGTAGAGGTTGGTTTTAATCCTAAGATTAATGTAACCTGTGTTCATTTTAATCCACTGCTGTAAGTTGAGTTTCACATAATGTTAGATTATCTAGACTAATGTCTATATATTTTCCCTTAGGATTTAGTAGTGATACTTTAAAAGTGAACCATATATTTTCTTACAACCTTAGTGACAAAAACCTGGGTTAGTTATTACATTACCTATTTAAGGCAAGATAGTATGTTGTAATTGGTTAGTCATTAATTATTTAGATGTTAACCAATTTGTATATATTAAAATTGGACATGAGGATATCCAATTTCCTTGATTACCTGTACTTTCTTGGAGCAAGGCAAGTACACTCTATGGTCTTATACATTTTATTATATCATGTGCTTCCTTGATGACACGACATGTTTTTCTGGTGCTCATGTTCCTTGTTCTTATTACTTGTACATGGGAAGGGGAATATACTATTTATGTGACCAAATCCAAGAAACAACTCAGGTGTGTTTAGCTTAGATCCCGCATCGTGCACGCGGATTCTAAGTCGTACCATTCATGTGCTTTCATGTGTTTACCCCTAGCCGATCACATACTTAGTTATATTTCAAATATTGTACACACATGTTCTGGAGATATATCATGTACTTAGTTCCTATGATTCCTGAGATACCATGTTCTTTCATGTTCTTACATACCATGTTCTTTCATGTTCTTATATACCATGTTCTTTCATGTGCTTATACACCATGTTCTTTCTTGTACTTTACATACCATGTTCCCTTGTACTTTCATATCATGATGTCTTGTTCATTACCTAGAACTGTACTTGCTCCGCTTCTGAATAGGATATGTTGTAGGTGAGTTGGAGGCCCTGTGCGACACTTATTATGGCCGAGAGCCAGTTGATGCAGGGGAGCTAGCTGGAGCTGCTTTTGACTTAGAGGCTGCAGAAGCCTAGAGCTTTACCATTAGCACTTTATATTTTTCCATGTATTTGAGACTAGTAGACTCTATCTTTTATTCTGCTAGAATGTAATAAAATTTTGAGCATTGTACTTTACTCTGGATTTGGGACACATTTATAGATGCTGTGATTTCATACTTGTTCATGATTATCTGGTTAGATTTCCCTAGATTGGTACAGCTTACTTCGTCGTGTCTAACGACGAAGGCTGGGCGTGTCCGACTCGTATCCGATTATTCGGGAGCGGGTCGTGACAATGGGTGCCATCTGGTAAGATTGATGGAAATATAGAGATTAATTAGGGGTTAAACAAAATGATAGTACATTTCACAAGTCTAAATAATTGTTGCATGGAAATTAATTAGTGGTTAAACATATTTTACGTTTTTTTCTTTTCAATCATCTTCTGAAAATTCAGCTTCTTCGTTCTCCGCGTCCTCATCTTCCTTTTCCTCCCATCTTCGCTTTCATCTACTTTGTTTTTCTCTTCGGATACTTCTGTCTCTTCTACACGATTAGACGTGTAATGTAAAACTTTCGTTGTGTCCATGTCAACTATATTTGTTACGATAGGTAGCTCGTCCTTCTGATAAGCTATTTTGTCAACATCGTAGGTATTTCTGGCTTTAGTCTTGCATATTGCACACCAGCCCAACCTAGTTGTTTCCCGTCTAGGATAAGTAGTGAAGTAAACGAGTTGAGCCTAAATGCTAGGACAAATGGTTCATATCCTTGATATCGACGCCAGTAGTTAATATCCAAAAGACCATACTTGTCAATTTTTCAACCTTGATCTTGGATAGGATCAAACCAATCACACTTGAACAACACGATCTTGGCCGGTTCTATGCCATAGTTATATGTCAACTCCACAGTCTCTCATAAGACGCCATAGAAATCATTGTCCGGATCGACATATTTATAATTTGTAGATCTGATACACAAACAACTATTTTTGGTCAAATCAAGATCCGAAAAGTTCTCTCTGATCGGAGCATTTGTTGACTTGAACCTAAACCCCTTCACATAATAGCTTGGCCAGATTTTGACAAAATAATTAGCCCCTTGGCTAGAGTTCTAATAGACTCATTCTCTAGTATTGTGTCCTGATGATCGACCTAAATACCACAAGATAAGAAATTAAATTCAGCGTTCCGTTAATTACTGTGTAAAGTGCATATACAAAAATTAATTACTGAGCATCTTACATATGCACTCAACCATAAGGAAAATAATGTCTTATTTCACGTTTTATTACTTCATCCGTTATGTACTGTCTACTCGACCTCACCTCATCATTAAATGTGCTGAAAATAACAATACATCGACCAATTAGTGTAATAGTAATATTGGATACTATTACATCCATAGATGACGTAAATGTGGACATATTAGTTACGTACCCCATAAACTTCTCCACTCCATCCTCGTCGCAGTTGAGTAATATATATAACTGAGTAGCCCTTAGTTCCTCGTCATTCAGATATCTTTTCTTCATTTTGGTCGAAGGCTTTCCGAAAGCATTAAAAACTTTTAGTATTGCATCATTAGATTCAATATATCCATCTTCATTTCTCGGAGCTCTTGTTCTATTAGTAGCAACATGTGGCTTGAAATACATCGAGCAAAAGTTTGTAATCGCCTCGAGAACATAGATTTCACAAATAGAACCCTCTACCCGAGCCTTATTTTTCATATTTCTCTTTAGGTGGTTCAAATGCCGCTCAAACGAGTATATCTACCGATAACCGACAGGTCCACCAACATATGCCTCGTAGGAAAGATAAATTGACAAATGCTCCATGGAGTTGAAGAACCCAGGAGGGAACACCCTCTTAAGCTTGCAAAGTGTTACCGCATTGTCCTTCTCTTGTTTTTCTAGATGATCGACAAGCAACTTAGTAGAACAAAGATCTCTGAAGAATATGCTGAGCTCTGTCAACGGATCCCAAACGGCCGACGGTAATAATTTCCAAAATGCGATCAAAATTAACTTCTTCATAAATATGTGGCATTCGTGGCTCTTCATACCCGTCAGTTTGTCCTTCTTCGGGTTGATGCATCTTCTTAAATTCGACACGTACCCATAAGAAAATTTTAGTCCCTGAATCCACCTACAAAGTCTCCTTTTATCCTCCATGTCTAGAGAGAAAATTGTCTTAGGCTACTTATACTTGCCATTGCCTTCCTTTATCAAGTACAAAGCAGGACATCTACATATATCTTTCAAGTCCAACCTGGCCTTGGGTTTGTCTTTCATCTGTCCCTTTATGTCCATTACAGTATTAATTATGTTGTCAAACACATTCTTCTCGATATGCATGACATCAAGGTTATGTCTGATCAGATCGGTGCACCAATATGGCAGGTCCCAGAATATACTTCTTTTCGTCCAATTATGAGTGCGACCAAATTTATAACACTTGTATCCCTTTATAGGCTCTTCAATAACACTTGAAAAATCCTTGACCTCCTCCCATATCGTGTCTCCGGTCCACCTTGGTGGTAGATTGGCCTTCTCCACAATGCCGGCACAAAAAGCATTCATGTTCCTCCGGAACGGATGATCCTTCAGCAAGAACTGTCGATGACAATCGAAGAAGTATAGTTTTCCTCCGTGTTTCAAATAGAAAGCCTTCGTGTGGTCCATGCAATACGGACATAAGAGATGGTCATGCTCCATCCAGATAACATTCCATAAGCCAAAAAGTCGTTGATGGTCCACATCAGTGTGACCCTCATCTGAAAGTTCTACTTTCTTGAAACATCATACATGTTAGCGCCTACTTCCTACAGCTGATTCAATTCATCTATCAACGGCTGTAAGAACACATCGATATTACTCTTCGGATTGTTCGGACCCGAAATGGTAACGGTTAGGAACATGTAAGGAGTTTTCATACACATATACGTCGATAGGTTGTACGAGCGACAATCACTAGCCAACACGAATATTAGGAATCCAAAAGTTCGAACGGGATAAAACCATCAGAGGATAGCCCCAATCTTACATTACGCGGATCAGAAGCCAAATCTGGATACTCTCGATCAAAGTGCTTCCATGCATCTCCATCGGATAAATAATCCAAAACTTTATCGATCTGTTCCCGTCTGTGCTAACTCATGTTCTCGGCAGTCTCCTTCACTATAAACAACCTCTGCAATCGCGACGACAAAGGCAAGTAGTGCATCGAATCGGTCGGCTTCCTTACACCGGGAGTCCTACTTGAACTTGTTGTCTTGTAGCGATCAGCACCATAAAATCTGTACGCATCTTCATCATTGTCGTCTTTGTAGTACAATATACACCCGTTACGACATGCATCGATTTTCTCGTATCCTATCCAGAGAGATCTCACCATACTCTTAGACCGGCAGAAGTCTGTAGGTAACTTTGTACCCTCCGATAAGATCTCTATAATCAACTCGATGATTCGGTTGTAGCATTCTTGAGACATGTTAAAATCAGACTTGATGCTCGACAGTCTTGTAACTACCTCCAACGGTGAATGATCCTCATAACCAGGATACAAAAGAGTCCTTGTATTCTCCAGCAACTCCATAAACTTTGCACCATCGGCATTCGATGCCTCCTCAGCCGCATCAGGATTGTCCGGATCGAAACTAGGCCCCGCAGCATCAAAATCCATGTTCATCCACCCTTCTTCGTAACCAGAGTGGTCATTGACATCTATACGACAAATTAGACTCCAGCTTCGATGCTAAAGGCACAAGTTCTTCGTGTGAGGTCCAATGATAGTAATTCGACATAAAACCTCTCGAGAACAAATGATATGTCACAAACACTTCTGTATGATATTTTATGTTGCGACATCTCACACATGGACACTTAATTTTGGTATGGTCCATGTACTGAGGGAACACCTTGGCGAACTGCAGAAACTACTATACCCCCTGTATAAATTTATCCCGTACACTGCACATTTCATCAGGATGACGATTGTACATCCACGAACGATGTCACATATAGTAATTCATATCATTTGATAATAATTTTGCAAAGATAGATACACATTATTCGAGTATATTCCAAATGGATGCATAGACACATGAGTATTAAATGAGTGTCGTCACGTGTTCAATAAGAAGGTCCCCTTTTTGGCCTCCTTCTACTTTCCTTCTTCTCATTCGACTCTCTCAGCCTCCTATTTCGTATCATATGATATCTACCTCAGCCAAAGCCTAGAGATGTTTGAAAATATTAATATTAACCAAGGTTCACAGTATCGGTATCGGTATCAGAAGTAAAAAGTTTTCGATTGGTGGTAGGGCGAGCCAGAATCCTTTGGCGGAGGATTCTTCGTCAAAATATTGGTGGTGGGGCAAGCTAGATTTCTCCGTCAAAGGATTCTGGCTCGTCCCACCACCAATCAAAATCTTTTTACTTCTGATTTTTTGAATATAAAGTTATGCTTCATGTTTGGTTTTACATTTTACTCTGGTAGAGGAAGCCATGAGATTCATGGTATCAACTGTAAATGATACCGATTCTGATACTGATGTCGATACTGTGAACCTTGGTTAATATTAATATTAATATTTTTATACTTCTCTAGGCTTTGGTTGAGGTGGATATCATATGATAAGGAATAAGAGACCACATGACCCGAATGAGAAGAAGGAAAGTAGGAAGGATACACTCTAGATACTTTCAATTAAACCCTAAATTTACTTTGACAATTACCTAATTTCTAAAATATCTTATATACTACTAGGATACTCACTCTATACACTCTAGGTACTACGATATACACTATAGGTACTCACTTTATACACTCTAGGGTACTCACTCTATATATATACTCTAGGTACTACGATATACTACTATGATACTCACTCTATACACTCTTACTTATGCAAGCCTTTTGAGCCAATCAGTGTTATACTAGATTTTCGAAAAAATCTATAACTCTGATAGGCCTAAAAGGCTTGGCATAAGTAAATTTAATTTCCAGAAAATGGCTCACATGGATACTTGATTTCAGGCTAACACGGACACTCATAACAGATAATAATATCTCTGTCGTCATGTATGTAGAGCCTAAAAATCAATTTGCGTCCTAAACATACTAATCAGTGATCAAGTTGCGCCCCAAAGATCAAGTTGCGCCACTGATATGAAGGTAAGAGAACAGACTGCGCCACTGATCAGGTTGCGCCTAATATCAGACTACGCCCAGTCTTTTTGCGCCAAAACCTACGTGGCATCTGATACTTGATGGTCATCATTCTCTGACAACACTGACGACTGACACAACAATGAACAAGGAAAATCTCTTCGAATCCCGTAAATTGTGCCGCTCAAGGAAAGTTGGTGGACAGCTGTCCTGTACACTTTGTGAGTTGCGCCCAGGCGCAATCTAAACTAAATCCTTAGTTGCGCTTAGGCGCAATCTGATGACATCTGCTCAGAAGCTGCCACGTGTGTAGGCGCAGCTCAAATCA
This sequence comes from Iris pallida, assembly GCA_029216955.1. Taxonomy (NCBI): domain Eukaryota; kingdom Viridiplantae; phylum Streptophyta; class Magnoliopsida; order Asparagales; family Iridaceae; genus Iris; species Iris pallida. The sequence goes on from JANAVB010031619.1 coordinate 8,151,075, forward strand.
AGCACAGGTTGACTTTTTGACTGAAGCTCGCACAACATGATAAAGTTGAGACAACTTACAATCTAAAGTAGGATGACGTGGCGCACATGCCACTCATCTCTCAAGACGTGTCTACTATCCTGTATACGGCCACGCGCATCTCAATCATACGATGCCATGCGTCTAAATACAGTTAGTACACGATTGACAACTTAAAGAAAGTTGGCACAACAGGAGGTTAGCGCAACTCAATGTGGCGCAATCTAGCTTCGCGCACCATCAGAATAACTGCTAAAATAGTTATTTCAAGAACTCTATAAATAGAGTTTCCAATCATTGTGAAATCATCAGAGACATTGGCATATAGGTCAAATACACACAGACATAGATCAAAACTCTAGCAAAATTACTGCTGCATTCTCCAGAGGCTACAGTCTTCAAGTTCACATAGTCCAAGGGATAAAGTGATCGTCTTCTGATCAGATTCCTAAAGTTGTACTTCTCCAGAATTCATTATACTTTGCACTCTTTTGTAAGTTTGGAATAAAAACAAAAGATTTTGTTTTTGCAAACAAAATGGCGACTCTGCTGGGGACGACTTTCTCCTCCGACGAGAAAGTGACAACTCAATGTGACATTGCATCGATCGGCAAGACGCAGAAGACTCTGGTTGTTCAAGTCAACCAGACAGCCTACGAGAATATGATCAACACCAAGAGCAACAAGCGCACGGTGGCTGTCGCCAAAAACAGGACTGTGTGGACTCCTAAATCTCCTACAGTCGCTGTTGCCCAGGTGCAACTTGAGTGCTCAATGACCAAGGCGGAATCCGCCTTAGTGGCTTCAACACAGCTTGTTTCTGTTGCTAGGGCGCAATCTGCTCACCCTGCTGTCCATGCGCAGTCTACTACTATCTTTGCTGCCAAGGCACAGTCAGTTCAAGCTACTGTCGAGGCACAGTCTACCAAAGTTGCTGCCAAGGCGCCACCAGTAGTTCGTAGGACTATGGCGCAACCCAAGCAATCGGCAACCCAGGCGCAATCTGCTACTCTAGCGCAAATCAAGGGAACTAGTCTTTTGGCTATTCTCTCTTCCAATTCTCAAGTTCTGAACTAGAAGAATTCATGTCCTAGTGCCAACACTAGACAGAACAAAGGAAAAAGTCCTATGACAGTTCCTCAATTGGCACAATTTATGCCTAAAGTGGTCACACCACAGAACAAAGGAAAACGCTTCTTAGCTAACTCTATTCAAAATAAAGGAAAGAACCCTTTGTTCTTTCCTGAAACTTCCCTGGTCTATGACTCAGAGGAAGATGTATCAGATTCTATTCCTGTAAACAGAGGTCCTCAGATTTCTGATACCGGAAAGAATACTGATCAGAGAGGTATCTTACCTACTCCTATGGGGTCTGGTCAAGACCTTCCTATCTTACAAATTTCAAGATCCAAGGAAGAAAAATTGAAGGTATCACAAACAGAGACACCGAGAACAGAATTTTCAGATTTACGTGCTTATCTCAATAGGCGTCAACCAATATCAACTTTGGCAAAACGCAAGAACTCTATGCCGAAGGCCAATCAGCACCAAAAGCCAAAGTTTGAAAAGAAAGACCCATCTACCTATGCTAATGAGTTGAGTACATCTTTGTACACTCAAGGAACTAAACACCTGAAGAATAGGAGATATGTTCCTAACATCATTAAGGAATATGTTCCTCCGACTTCTTCTCGTCCTGTGGTTGTAACTGATCTCCAGCAACGTCTTACACAAAGATGGGAGACTATGGAAATATTTTCCTCACCTCCAAATCATGCTTCAAATCGCCACTGCCTACATGAAGTTGTCATCAACTGTTGTTGCCAATCGGCTCGACGATCTATCTTCGATCGTCTGAACTATGCTTCAACTCCTGAACAAATAATAGAAGACGAAGATGAGCTATTATATGCTTCTATCAACATAACTTCTCAAGGCACTGGGGGTGGAAAACGTCCAAGACGTAATGCATTCCGTAATCCCAGTCAGCAATACTTAGATCAGATCCATGCATCCAGTGAAGGTGTCTTTTAATACACTAGATCGAGAAATCGTCATTTGATTCAAGGTGTCTTTAATCAAGAAGATCTCCCTATCACCCATGTAGGAGAGGACTCTCTTTCGGAGTTTGATGCAGATAGTAAAAGTTCTGAACAAACTATTCCATCAATAGCAGCAAGAGAAGTGACGGCATATACCATTACGGAAGATCAAGATGCCTCTACGTCAACCATTCAAGAGCAACGAATTGTTGCATTAGAAGACAAATTGAAAACCATGGCAAAAATGGTTGCAAGCATGCACACCATAATGGTGGCTCAACATACAGTGCCTCCGATTGTAAATCCTGTTACAAATCATGAGCTTATAGCATCTTCTGTACCTGTTAGTCTAGGGTACCAGCCCCTCAGGTTGCTTCCGTGCCAATTCAAGCTGATCCAAGTCAGTCTGGTGCTGGGGGTGGTAATCACCATGCTGTTCCTCCTCCTAACACTTCTAACCAGCCTACCAATTCCTAAACATCAGGGGATGCTAATGAGGCTGTAAAACTCTTACGCACTCAGTTTGAGGCCTTCAAGCAGAAGGATGGCCTACAAAGACTGGGCATAAAGCAACTGTATCCTACAGAGTGGAAGAAAGTTCCATTTTCTCCTAAATATAAGCTTCCAACCATTATGCTGTTTGATGGCAGCACTTCTCCAAGTCAGTACATCAATCATTTTGAGGTGATGACTGATCAATTACAGCCAAATGATGCTCTCCTTACCAGAGTGTTCGTCGGTTGTTTAGCCGGTGCAGCATATAACTGGTATCATAGCCTGCCTGATGGCTGTATCACTTTTTTTACTGGTTTCAAGCAAATGTTCTTAGAACGATTTTATGAGGGAGTCAATGACATGATGATGTCTGCCCTTATTAAAATTAAATAGAGGTACAATGAATCCACATAGAGTTTCATTGAGAGATTCTGCCGAGAGGCACTCAAATTGCCTTTAGGTACTCCATCTGCTGTAACAATAGACACTTGTAAATCAAACTTGTTGCCTATTATCAGTATATGGACGGGATCTACACAATTCCAGGATTGGCCTTCTTTCATTGTTAATGCAAAAGCGGCAGAAGTTAGTGCCGAAAAGTTCAAGCAGTTAAGAGTCCAGATGACTCATCCTAACCAAGATGAACATTCTACACCCGGGGGTAGTAATCGCAAGAATAACCGCAAGAATAAAGACGCTGGCCATTAATCTCAAAGGCAAAGAGTCTTTGACTGTCAATGTTACTCAGACGGCATCTACCCCATCAGCACCACTGCAAAAGTCAACTCGTCCAAAAGAAGAGTATTCTTTCGATGAAGATGATACTTTAAGCATCTTTGATTGCTTGATCAATAGCAATAAGATTCAGCTTCCAGAGGCAAAGTGACCAGAAAAAGTTGGTAAAACTGATCACCCTAAATACTGTGTTTATCACAGATTCATAGAGCATCCAACCAGAGCATGTTATGTGCTCAAGGGCAAAATCCAAGAGTTGGTCAACTCTGGAGCAATTACTCTACAGCAGGACTAGAAAACGGTGACTGCTAATGTGTTTTCTCTCCAATTTGGTAATTTTCCACCACAACTCGTACAAGATGGTACTGTCCCCATTCCAAGGACTACTTTGGAAATTGTTAATATCCCACCTCCTCAAAATGAAGGTCTTGTTCTGATGTCAACTGACAGAGGAGAGATTATGTGGATTCATCCAGATCTGGTGGCAGAATTTGAAACGTCTTTCTCTTCTAAGCAAAAGAAGCATTCCAAGTCTAAATCCAAGAACTGCAACATGGTATCCTTTGAACCAATAACAGAAGAAGAAATCCTAATGGGCACTAGATCAAGAAAACCCTATCTTCGGGAGTATTCCGAAAATCAAGAGAACCCTGCTCTATCCCCGGATGCTCTTCCTCCATCATCTTCTCCTCATGAAGATACACCATCTACATCCTTGCCAGTGGTCGAGCCATCTCCTCCTAAACCAATATCAGCAGACAAGGAAAAGCAACATGTTCGCTTTGACAAAGCACTAAAGAAGTCATCATCTCTTGGACTTGAAAAGCCTTACAATTTTGACATATTGGCTCAATTGGCCAATACTCCAGCAAGATTGTCAATCTTTGAACTTTTACGTCTCTCAAAAGAAACTCGTGAGACGTTAAGTGAATCCTTGATGCAGGCTGACGCTTGTTTAACTTTTCTCAAGAAGTCCGAAAAGGAGCCAGTCAGCTGTGCACATTGTCATAGTGTATTTGAATTAATGCCCAATATCACTTTTACACAAGATGACATGTTGTTAGAAGACAATCATCATGATCGTCCTCTCTATTTTACGGGGTATGTGGACACCATGAAAGTCGACCATATTCTAATTGATCCCGGATCTGCACTTAGCATCATGCTGAAGTCCTTACCGGATGCTTTGAAAATCCTAGTACATAATCTTTCTACAACTATCACTACCATCCTGGGATTCAATCAAGGAAGAAGTGAACCTTTGGGGAAGATACGCCTAAAACTTCAAATTGGCAATCTTCATACAAAGGTAACTTTCTATGTTATTGACAATCATGGCTCATACAATGCTTTGTTGGGAAGGCCATTCATCCATGAACACAATATCGTACCCTCTACGCTCCACCAATGTTTCAAATATATGTATGGTAATGGAGAAGTCCAAAAAGAGATTGCAGATCTGAATCCTTTCAAAGGAGTTGAAGCATACTGCAACGATTCTCGTATGTACAAAGACGAATTCATGAAGGTGGTACTAGCAATGGACACAGATGAAGAACAAAAGAGTATACCTAATGATACTCTGGTGATTCCGGTCAAAGGACGTACCTCATGTCCTCAGTCTTCCAAAACTCTGACTATCTATCTACCTTCCCACGAGAAGCGGCCTAAAGGTGATAGTCAGGAACAAAGAGAGCTCACCTCTTCTGAGCCACTTGTAATCGACCTTCGTCGCAAGAAGCTCCCTCCTCCTTTTCGTTCTTCTTATCCCCCTCTTGTCATCAATCTGACTAAGCCTGTTAAGGCTAAAGTCCCTGTTGTAAATGATGGTATAAAAATCAATAAAGCATCTCCTTTGCAGTATACTAATGTCTTTTACTATACTCAGTGTTATCTGGATATGCTAGATAGCTTTAAACTACTTACAATAGAAGTCATATCATCTCGACGAAACATGGTATCATTGGATTCAATACAAGAGTCGTACTTCTTAGTACCGTCTCGAAAGAAAGATAAAAAGCCTATACTCTTCAACAAAAGAGAAGAACCAAAAATCATGCTCTATAATGATAAAAGAGATGATACAGGGAGGCTACAATTACGACGCTATAGTCCACAATCCAAAGCCATCATCCATAAAATGGGCTATAATTTTAGAACAGGTCTCAATAATGGTAAAGGAAGGTGAACCCCTCTTCGTATTGCTGTTCCAAAAGGAAAATCACAACAATACCACAGTAAGACGAAACGAGGACTAGGTTATACGTCACCACTTCCAATTCCAGAACCTTCTGAATCTGATGAGGAAGAACGTTCAAACTCGTCTGATTCTATCTCATGGGATTCTGATACCAGCGTCGGTCATGTTCATAAGGTGACAGTATCTTCTAACATGGTGTCTGCCGAATTCTTAGAAGATGACAAAAGTGACATTAAAGAAACCATTGAAATGGACCCTTAGGCACAAAGGATGGACAATCAGTGGGAACTTCATTTTGAACAACAAGAACCACCTACTGAGGATCAACTGGTTCAAATTGATATTGGAGAGAAAGGCGTATCACGACCAATCTTCATTAGCAAGAATCTTCCAAAAGATGATAGACAAGAATTAATTCACCTTATTCGTGAATACATTGACGTCTTCGCCTAGAGTTACGAAGATATGTCGGGATTAGATTCTCAAATTGCAACTCACAAGCTGAACATTTTGCCGATACAAAACCAGTCAAACAACATCAACGGCGATTCAAGCCTGAAATGATGGATGCAATTGATGATGAAGTCAAAAAGCTTATAGCTTGCGGTTTTATCAGAGAAGAACAACATCCTGACTAGGTGGCCAATATCGTCCCAGTCCTGAAGAAGACCGGAAAGGTTCGAGTTTGCATAGACTTTCGGGATCTCAATGATGCTTGCCCTAAGGACGAATTCCCTCTCCCAATTATTGATGTTATGATCGACAATACATGTGGATTCGAACGAATTTCTTTTATGGATGGATTTTCTGGATATAATCAAATCCGGATGAATCCTGAAGATGAGAAACATACTTCATTTCATACTCCTTGGGGTGTGTACTATTATACGGTCATACCATTTGGTCTTAAGAGCACAGGTGCAACTTACCAGTGGGCTATGAGTACTATCTTTCACGATCATCTGCGAAAGACTGTCAAATGCTATGTTGATGATATTGCTGTCAAAAGTCGTCTCAAAGAAGATCACATTCAAGATTTAAGAACTATCTTCAATCTAATGCGCCAACATCAACTCAAAATGAACCCCACCAAGTCTTTCTTGGGTGTCTCTAGTGGTAAGTTTCTCGGCTTCGTTATTACCTCTAAGGGTATACACGTTGATCCCGAGAAGATCAAAGCCATTCAAGAGATGTGTCCTTCACGCAACCTAAAAGAGCTATAAGGATTCCAAGGTCGACTTGCGTACATCAGGCAGTTTATTTCGAATTTATCTGGACGTTGCAGACCATTTACTCAATTAATGAAGAAACGTGCATCTTTCGTTTGGACAAAAGAATGTCAACGAGCATTTGACGACATAAAGCAGTATTTAATGAGTCCACCGGTTCTTGTACCACCGATCTCAGGAATACCCTTCTTAATGTATGTCCGAGCAATGGATCATTCATTGGGAGCTTTGCTGGCTTAAAAGAACAAGGAAGTTCATGAACAAGCCATCTACTATCTTAGCCGAACGATGATTGGAGCTGAACATCGTTATAGCCCAGTGGAGAAGGAATGTTTAGCCTTAATGTTTGTTGTTCAGAAGACAAGACATTACATCATAGGCCAAACTATTCATGTCATATCCTGTAATGACCCGCTCCGCCCTAGCGGAACGCCGATTCAAACGGCAAGTACAATGACTCAAACGAGCCGTCGACCCGAACAGTTGGCATCGACCTGATGAAGAATCGATGCAAGGCTTACGTTGGCCAGTCAAGAGGAATCCAGACTTAGACTTTCAAAGGAGCGCTCGGAGTATCTCTCGGCCAATACGAACATCGCTAAGGTGGGTGGCTCCGATGAACCCGTCTTTGCTTAGCCTAAACACATAACAATACGGACACTATTGCTAGAATCGCTAGGCGTTAACATCGCGCATGCTAATAAACGACTCAACGCACCTAGCTAAGAGAATAATCCCATCTTGTATTCTTGTATAGAATATGGAAAAGAACAAGGGAAATGTGAGAACTCTCGCACCGCGCTCCACGCTCGTGCTAAGGCACAAGCTTACGTTCAAGTTTCTTACGCGTTCAACAATGAAACAATGAATGGTTTACAACAATGAAACGTAAGACTATCAACATAGTTGTTCCGAGTAGAGTATAGCAACATTGAAAGACTTCGGGACCGATGGGTCGTCAAGGCGACTCCCGTACGGGAAGTTGCATAATGTATGAATGAATGAATGAACAAATTAGTGAATGAATGAATCCACGAATGAATGAATGAATGAATGTGTGAATGAATCAATGAATGAACGAACAAGTAAAAGAAAGAAAAGAAAAATGAATAAAAGATAAGAAGGAAAGGAATGGTTAGCGACAGGTATGACGGAGACGTGCATCGGGGCTCGCTACCCGCGCTGCACGGACGCCGCCACCAACCTAGTCGATAACGTATTATGGCTAAGGGTTAGCCTATGGCTTAGAGAAAGCCATTAAGTTAAAACGATAAAAACAATACGAAATGGTCGTGGACACTCCCATCGTGTACGGAAGAGAGACGGAATAAGGGATTTCCAGCGGCACGGTCAAAGGGGAGACGTGCCGGTCCGGACGAAAATCAAAATGGCTTACGGAGGGTACCTGGGTGAGGGCTTGGCCGCCCAGGATGTAGGAACCCTAGAGGGGGGGTGAATAGGGTCAAGCTAACTAATCAAGCACTTAGCACAAGCTAATGGGCAGTTTAAAAATATAAGTGCAAGAGAAGAGGCAATAACAATACCGACAAACGATATATCCTGGTATCCTTCCAAGGGGCACTCCAGTCCCGGAACTCTCTCCGGCTTTAATCCACTATTTGAGTAAATAGTTACATACGAGTTTGGATCCGAAGAACTCGTCAACTTCTTATACGAGAGCTTTAATCCGAAGGCCTCTCCGACTTCAACCGAGAGTTTGGATACGAAGACTCTCCAACTTCAACCGAGAGTTTGGATACGAAGACTCTCCAACTTTAACCGAGCGTTTGGATACGAAGACTCCCCAACTTCAACCTTGCACAATAGGTTTTGATCTTCTTATACAATAAGATGAAGATCTCACTTTTCAACTCAATAACTCTAACACAATTTGTGGATGGCAAATGAAAGTTTTGTAGAGTTGTTTGTGGATAGGATTTGGTTGTTTAGAAATTTTTAGGCTCAAAGCATCAACCTTGAATGAAGGGGTTCAAGGCTATTTATAACCAAAGCATTGAAAAGAGCTCAAGGCAACTTTTCAGTCCGCGAACAGGCATATCGCCAGTATGAACCGGCATACCGGCGGTATACCGGTCTGGAATGCAACGGCTAGAAATATAGCCGTTGGGATCATTAATTGCTCGGATTTTCGACCGTTGGAATTTCAACGTTACTAAACCGGTATACCGTCGGTATGAACCGGTATGCCGTCGGTATGCCAATTTTGTAGACAGAAACTTTCTGTGAACAAAATCGGTATACCGTCGGTATGGACCGGCATACCGTCGGTATGCCGGTTTTTATCCAAAAATGATCCTGGGCTAATTTCTATCCTAGCTTTCGATTTTGCCATCCATTTCTTGTGTTTACAGTTATTCCTAAGACTCATTACAGACTCCAGATATACTGTAGCAGGTGCAGGCTTCTTCAGAGTCTTGAAATGATGATGACATGGCTTGGCTTCTTCCTTTTATAGGTGCTGGCTTTTTCCCTTGGCGGCAGCTGTCCAAAGATATCCAGTTTGCGAAAACTGAATACCTTTCGGGGGCTTCGCCCCCGAACCCTCGAGTGCGTGGCTCCGGAGATGTCGTCGGGTGGTTCAGAGAAATCTTGTGGGATCCGTCGTCTTTGGCCCACCATGATTTCTTCATTGCATATGTCCACATTGATCTTGCTTATTGCTTTTCTGCATGTACATGTTAGACGAACAAAGCAATATACATAGTAGCAAGTGTGATAAGTTTAATACATATTAGGACAATGCTGAGTTTAAGTATAAGTGCTAAGGTGATAGCATAAATGTTAGTGATATCATAATGATTAAAGTTAATTGAATAACCACAATCAAAAACATAGTTTTGATTTTGGCAACTCGATTAAATTTAAGATAGAAAGCTCATATCACTAATATGTAAACCAATAGGCATATATCACCAAAGGTATAAGTATAAGTAGAAATGCTATAGTGATAGAATAAAGATTAGTGATAATGAAATGCTAAACTAAACATATTAACCATATTCAAAAACATGATACAATCGTTGGGCCAACAATCTCCCCCTTTTTGATTATGGCAAATCGGTTAAGTTTAGTATGGACAAAACAGATGCATGTATCACTAATATACAAAGGACATAAGCAATATCACTAAAAGTATACTACTTAGAAAACTTATAACTACATACTTAAACTTACTTCTCCCCCTTTGTCATGATCAAAAATAGGCTCCTCCGTACTAAGAGATAAAGGAAAATTAATCTTAAGTACATAAATCAGAGCATGAGGAAGGCATAGACAATCATGATCAAGAAATACTAAAGAAAAATAATGGGAGAAGGGTGTAATAACAAGTTTTATAAAGCTACATACCAAATGTAGAGTACTAAATAGAAAATTGCTTGTCAAAACATAATATGGTTGGTAAAACTAAATGAATTTGAAAAATAAGAAATAAGTAGTTTACCAACTTGAAATCCAAGGAATAAATCCAAAATACAATAGGATATGAAATATTGCTCTAGTTTTGGAAGAGAACTATGAAATAAAGGATTTCAATCAAAAGCCATGAGGACAAACATATGTATCTAAAATAGGATACAAATTACATTTAGAAGAATCACAAACCTCTAAGAGAAACAAGATCTAATCAAGAATTTGTAAAACTAGTTTTAGAGAACAAACATATGTATCTAAAATAGGATATAAATTACATTTAGAAGAATCACAGATCTTGTTATTGTAAACTAGCATATCATATATAGATTGAAGTATAGGAATATAGTTAGATGTGTGAAAGTGAGCCAAAATTATATAGCTTAATAATATATCACAAATTAGCAAACTATATAATCCAAATAAGATTAATGAGGGAAGCCATTAACAAGATAAATGTGCTCATTAAATCTTAAGTCACTAACACTAAAAATACTTGCTTAAGCAAAGAGTTCTCAATAAATAAAATACATTTTGAATGGTCAAGATGATTTGCAGACTCTTTATTAAGCAAGGATAAGAGTATAAGATAACAAAAAATTGAATTAATCTCTTATCAAGTATAGACCAAAAGAGATTCTCATGAAAACATAATAAAATAAATCTTTTTGCCAAGGTTGAGATTGGTCCAAGATAATGAAGTAATAAATCGATCTAGAGAATACAAGATATTATAGCCATTATGAAATAAGTGTATTCTCTAGAAATGAAAAATCTCAACACAAAAGCTCAAACCATAGTAGCTAAAGTCATAAGAAATATGATGTATCAATTACAAGTATTCTTATGTGCTACAAAAATCATTTGGGCAATAATAATTCAAAAGAAGCATAAATCCAAGGAATGAGCAAGAAAAGTTCATTAAGATCAAGAAAGCTATAAATGTGCTAAAGATATCATGAATCATATTTTACGAAAATGCTTTCATAGTGCACAATAGGAGTTTATAGAAGATATAAATTTTGAAAATGTGTACTAAAAATGAGGTAAGTATAAAAACAAGACAAAGCACAAAACCATGTGATTCTTAAAAGAACTTCCATAATTAGTCATGAGCAAGACATTAATAAACATTTCCTCTCAACATCCTAACTTAAATGTATAAAACAAATAAATATCAAAAGTTAGGAATCATTTATATATATGAAACTATATATATCACGAATAGGCATACATGAAAAGATCAAAAATCAATTAAGAACATGTATCCATAATGCCAACCAAAAAGTCAAGAAGATATCATCAAAAGAAGACTTTAAGGAAGAAGCTAATTGATTCAAGAAGAACAAATTTGGTCAAAGGAATCAATAGCTAAGGTATGAGATAAGCACAAGTTTGAAGGTAACAAGTATATTTAAATACTCTTCAAGTCAATATAAAACTTTCGCTTAACTCATATGCCCAAATAAAGATATTTATACAAAAAAAATATCAACATAAGAAATACATGATCTACATGTAAATGGAAATTTTAATGAATATAGTCATGTATCCTTAATGAATGTTTGAAAAACTATCACAAATTCAAAGCACATATAAATAAGCTTTATTAGGCAAAAACATAATTGATTCATAAGAGGTTTAATCAAAATAAAATATGAGAATCAATAATGGATATATTATGTAAGCACAAGGTTAAAAAGGAAGTATAAGTATATACTTGTCAAGTGATAAGAAGCTTATGCTAAACATATATATTCACAAATACCGATTTAAAGTAAATAATACATATAAAGGAGAAATCGGTAAGAAGTAACTATTTCAAAAACTTTAAAGAAGGAGAGTTAAAATCATATTAACTCAAATCAAAATCAAGCTCCTATGGACTAGAGTGATATGCATGCTTCATAATAAAGAGATTAAGAATAACAAGCATGCATAAATCAAATGTGTCACACTTAATAGAAAATGAGTGATAAACTACATAGTGTGAACTAATCATTTAAGCCGAGTAACTAGTCATGCTAGATAAAAGAATTAATAAGAAAATTAACTAAGCATGCTAGTAATGTATCTCACATTGATTTATATAGAAGGCAACTGAAGGATATCAATGTGAGCTAATAGCAAGACATCAAGAGAAACATACTAGATTCTATAAATATAAACAATTTAAAGAGAAACGATTAGCATGTTACCAAAGTGGCTCTAGTGGCCACACTTGTGTTGGTGCAATTGCTTAGAAGATGACCTTTGAGCTTTGCAACCACCAATACGCTCCTCAGTGCTATGTCCCGATACAAGAAGCTTCACCTACAACATTAGATGAAGACTTTGTTATCCAAATAAACTTGGATCCACATTTATTAGCTTTAGGGACCCATATAGCACTTACTCTAGCATTGGTAGTGAAGGTCCTACGAATAGGGCATGTAAAGCTCATGTGTCCAATGCGAGAGCAATAGAAGCATCTAATGCTAGTGTGTGCACATGTATCAGAATGAGCATGGTTATGAACATGTGACATACTAGAATGATGAATGTCTCTAGAGTGAGCATGCATGGATTTGGTCTTAAGAATATCATGTTCTAATATCAAATCATCATGCATACAAGTAAGAGAATCAAATTTAACATTTAAAGCATTATTCTTTTTTTCAAATAAAATAATTCTAGAAATAAAATCATCATTTTGTTTCTTTAAAGAGTCAATAGAAGAATCATGCAAATGATTTAGCTCATGAGTTTGCCTCTTAAGATCTTCTATTGATGAGGAAAGAGATTTAATTTTCAAAATTAAAGCCTCATTCAAGCTCTTTAAAGAAACACAAGATGAGTTTTGAGAATCAAGTCTAGATAATAAAACATTATTTTTATTTCTCAAAAACTCATTTGCTTCTTCTAAATGAATAACCTTTTCAGAAAGTTCTTCATTTGTAGAATGAAGGTTGTCAAGAATCTCTAAGGATTGTTTAGCCATGGCTTTCCACATAGAGCATTTCTTGCATTTAGAAGAAACATGATTGTCTATGCTACTAGAAGTAAAACCCTTTTTATCGGAGGAGGAGTAGGAGGAATACGATGCCATAGAAAAATAACAAGGATCTACTCTAAGGATGTTAAGCCTAACAATAGAGTCCTTGCTCTGATACCAATTGTAGGAACCCTAGGGGGGTCAAGCTAACTAATCAAGCACTTAGCACAAGCTAATGGGCAATTTAAAAATATAAGTGCAAGAGAAGAGGCAATAACAATACCGACAAACGATATATCCTGGTATCCTCCCAAGGGGCACTCCAGTCCCGGAACTCTCTCCGGCTTTAATCCACTATTTGAGTAAATAGTTACACACGAGTTTGGATCCGAAGAACTCGTCAACTTCTTACACGAGAGATTTAATCCGAAGGCCTCTCCGACTTCAATCGAGAGTTTGGATACGAAGACTCTCCAACTTCAACCGAGAGTTTGGATACGAAGACTCTCCAACTTCAACCGAGAGTTTGGATACGAAAACTCCCCAACTTTAACCTTTCACAATAGGTTTTGATCTCCTTATACAATAAGATGAAGATCTCACTTTTCAACTCAATAACTCTAACACAATTTGTGGATGGCAAATGAAAGCTTTGTAGAGTTGTTTGTGGATAGGCTTTGGTGGTTTAGAAATTTTTAGGCTCAAAGCATCAACCTTGAATGAAGGGGTTCAAGGCTATTTATAACCAAAGCATTGAAAAGAGCTCAAGGCAACTTTTCAGTCCGTGAACCGGCATACCGTCGGTATGAACCGGTATACCGGCGGTATACCGATCTGGAATGCAACGGCTAGAAATATAGCCGTTGGGATCATTAATTGCTCGGATTTTTGACCGTTGGAATTTCAACGTTACTAAACCGGTATACCGTCGGTATGAACCGGTATGCCGTCGGTATGCCGATTTTATAGACAGAAACTTTCTGTGAACAAAATCGGTATACCGTCGGATGGACCGGTATACCGTCGGTATGTCGGTTTTTATCCGAAAATGATCCTGGGCTAATTTCTACCCTAGATTTCGATTTTGCCATCCATTTTTTGTGTTTACAATTATTTCTAAGACTCATTACAGACTCCAGATATACTGTAGCAGGTGCAGGCTTCTTCAGAGTCTTGAAATGATGATGGCATGGCTTGGCTTCTTCCTTTGATAGGTGCTGGCTTTTTCTCTTGGCGGCAGCTGTCCAAAGATATCCAGTTTGTGAAAACTAAATACCTTTCGGGGGCTTCGCCCCCGAACCCCCGAGCGCTGACCGGGCAGCGGAACCCCCGAGTGCGTGGCTCCGGAGATGTCGTCGGGTGGTTTAGAGAAATCTTGTGGGATCTGTCGTCTTTGGCCCACCATAATTTCTTTATTGCATATGTCCACATTGACCTTGCTTATTGCTTTTTTGTATGTACATGTTAGACGAACAAAGCAATATACATAGTAGCAAGTGTGATAAGTTTAATACATATTAGGATAATGCTGAGTTTAAGTATAAGTGCTAAGGTGATAGCATAAATGTTAGTGATATCATAATGATTAAACTTAATTGAATAACCACAATCAAAAACATAGTTTTGATTTTGGCAACTCGATTAAATTTAAGATAGAAAGCTCATATCACTAGTATGTAAACCAATAGGCATATATCACCAAAGGTATAAGTATAAGTAGAAATGCTATAGTGATAGAATAAAGATTAGTGATAATGAAATGCTAAACTAAATATATTAACCATATTCAAAAACATGATACAATCATTGGGCCAACACAGGAGACGTAAGTACGGGGTATTTCAAAAGACTATCAGGGTGTACCAGCCGCACGCTATAATAGGTGAGAAATTACCAAGGAAAAAAGGGTCCAAATTGGCTTGTGGTGCCAGCGACCGGTGCATATAGATTAAGTGGGCTTTGCTGGTGGCAATCCACGTGCAAGTCCTTACATTGAAATCAAAGTAGTCTAAGTTAACTGAACAAAGCGCCTTCTGAAACAGGCTTGAATATAACCCACCAAAATGATAAAAGAGTACTTCGTGCAAATGAGTTAGAAAACACGTCTACGACATACTAGAATATGAGGCAAGGACATGCCCTCGATGCTGAATGTTTACGAGAATCACGTTAAGTTATCACATATGAATTGTTGTCTAACTTGGTTTACTTTGGACAGGGAAGGCCGGACGGTAAGTATGGATAAGTCGTGCATGTATTTCCATGCAAACACTTGAATTCGGCAACACGAGATAGGTTATGAGATATGCCATAAAACTGATCCTAAGGCAAGATTAGAAAGACAATGAATGATAGACGGTGCACAAAAGTAAATAGAACGTGTTTGGTAATGATAGCATTGTGGGCGAGCTAGCCTCCCCACCAATGCATAACAATGTACTGATAACCCCACAGTTTGCTTGCAGGAAACAGGAGACGTCGTCGGGTGCAGAGTTTCTCTCGAACGTGCTAAGGCGCGGAGCCAACTCTGGAGCCTTGGAGCGTTGCAAGGAGCTGAAGCACCCTATACAGGACATAATGTATCGGAACATCGCCATGAATCATTCCTTCTTGTAAGCCACTTGGCACGCCTTTTATGTTTCAGAGAGAGAGAGCTTGAGAGACTTGTAAACTCGGCCTAGCGCCGCTTGTAACTTCTTGAAAATCAATAAAGAGTTTGAATTCGCTTCAATTTGTGTTCATTTACTTTCCGCTGCAAACGGGGACACTCTGTGCGACTCTGTAGCCTAGCTCAAATCGGCCGTTTCCAGACATAGCCTTGCACGGGCGCAACCTAGGCCCGTGCGGCATCACGCCTTAGCGAGGACGATCGCTCTTGCGGGAGCAGGGTATGACAGATTGGTATCAGAGCACGGCTTTACGTCCTTGGACTTCATTTCGATTCTTTTAGTTTTGAAAGCTCGTTTTGAAACAAAAGAAGAGTACGCTCTCTCTTGTTTTGCCTTGGGATGTTCCATACAATAAGTCTAATATTTTCAAAAGCTCGTACGAGTACTCGGTTGAACGGGATCGATAGGCGAAGGCCTTTATGCCAAACCACGACGGACTCGAGTTGGAAGAAACGCATGCTAAAAGTTAGCAAATGCAGTGCGTACTTGAATAACCTTACACTAAAAGTAGCGAACGTGTACGCGAGACCGAAGTATAGTTCGAATGGGATGGTTATGCATGCAGCCTTTTGGCTAAGTTGTGTGAAGTATCGTGCACCTAAACCTTCTGGTGCGAGCGAGTTTGCGAGCGAGACCGACTATCGCTCGGACGAGAATAAGTGAGACTTAGAACGTATGTTGATAGAGACGCTATTTGACCAACGCTAAAGCGAGCACGAGTGTCACGACCCGCACCCATTTTTTTTTAAACGGATACGAGACGTGTCCAAGCCAGCCTACGCCGCAGTGTCGGCGGTAGAACGCTGTCACGGCCATGAAGATCAGAATCATAAATAATACTCATTCACATAATTAATTTAACTTACAATGATCACAAGTTTTACATTTGTAGAAAATATAAACTTGTACAAATAAATGAATGACTATAACTCAACTATCTAGCTAGTCTCTAGGCTTTAGTCTGCAAGTATTCCCGTCATCCCCAAGCTAAATGAATCCACGGCTAACCTGAAAATGTTGGTTTCCAGTCAGGAATGGAACGAGCACAATTCACTGAATGCAATTTCAAATAAAGAAAATGACTATAAAATAAAGGTTAGACATCAATCATGAGTTTTGAAAATAAACAGTAAATACGAAAAACCAATAGCAATAAATAGACACAAAATACTTTTCCCAACTGTTAGAAGTACCTTTGATATGTGATCAGTCTGGGCCACTATACCGTACGGTCTACGAGATCTACTTGCATGAAAATAAATACGGTCTACGAGATCTACTTGCAGAAATTAAACAATGTCTACGAGATCTACTGCATAAAAATAAACACGGTCTACCAAATCTACTTGCAGAAATTAAACAATGTCTACGAGATCTACTACATAAAAATAAACACGGTCTACGAGTTCTACTGCAATAAAATAAACATGGTCTACGAGATCTACTGCATGAAAATAAACACGGTCTACGAGATCTACTGCAATAAAATAAACACGGTCTACGGTCGGATCACACATCCTTGGTACTTCTCATTCCCGACTCAACAATTTATAATAGAGTATAAAATCACATAACTAATAACTAATCAATGAAATATAGTAAAGATCAATATCGAAATGCAGACAATAAACTGTACTCGCCTGTGGTCCTTTGCTGGTGAAATCGACAATCCAAACCAATCAGTGTGCCCCAATAGTCAAAACCCGTACAACAGTCCCCAGAAGCTGAAATAAACATTACCAATGTTCTCAGAATAGTCAAATTAGCTCGGATTACCTGTCCTTAAGTCCAATTCTGGACACAGAGACAAAACGGTAATTTCGGGTCGAAACGGTGTCCACCGTTAGACCCGCTTTGCACCAAAAAGTGTGCCAGAGTCAACGGTCTCTAAAGTCGTCAAACTACATGTCTACGGATCCAGTTTTCTGATACGAACCCAATCGTATGTCCAAAGTTGAATTTCGGTGGGCCGTGCACAAAATCGCCCGATGAGTGGAACCGCGGAGCCCACAAAATGGTGATTTTATCAACTGTCTCAGAATTGGACCAAACTTGGCGTACAAGACCAAAAAAATGATACGGTCCTGTTGGCACAAGTTTCGTTTTGATCTGACGAGCGTGCACAAAGTAATTGAGGAATTTGCAAAGTACACGATACGGTAAATTTTGACGGATACGCATCAAATTCGTCGCGTACACGCGACTAATTTGAATTCCGCTAAAGCCCACACGACCACGAAGCCGTTACGCAGCTTTTGATGCTTACGGTTCACGACCACGTCGCCCGAAATGGCGGGACGCACGTCGTGTGGATGGATTTCTAAGTTTTAAAAACAGATTTTTCGGAAACTTTGGGATTCGATTTCTCGACGCGTAGTCGATGATTTCCGAATCCACAAAAAGGAATGTGAAGCCCTATATGTTGTCTAAAAGTGCCTTCAAAAAGTTTTGACCGAAGCTTACTAGATTGCTCGGGATTTGCTCCCAAAATAGGGGTGATGGGTGAATTTTGGTCCTGTTTAGAAACAGGATTTTTGTCGACTTTTAATCGATTTTTTGGTCAATCTACAGCAGTATAATTAATTCTAACTGAAAGGTCGTGCAGAGGGTTAGGTGGTCTAAGCGTAGGAATTTACGGTTCGAAAAATCGTTGAGCGAGGAGAAAGCTTTATACCTATAAAGTTGGGAAGAACGTTGGTTACTGCTGCTGTGCCGAACTCTGTTTCCGTCATGCGCGCGCGTGTCCAGCCGTTCTTGGCGGCCGTGGCGGCGGCGTGCGGCGCCTAGGGTCGGAGCGGCGTCGGCCATGTGCTGGGGTGGTGGCGCGCGGTCCTTTAGGGTTTCGAGATCAAGTTTTCTCTCGATCCCTTATTCGCGCGTATTAATACCAGTTGTATGGGGAGGTCGGGCTTGGGGGTATTTGTCCTCAGCGCTCGGGCTGGGCTCAGCTAAAAGCTGGGTTCGGGTGGCTCTAGCCCGGGTGGGCTGGGCTGGTGGGTTTCCATTTGGGCTGGGTTGGGAAAAATTCAGTTGGGCTAAACTAGCTGCTATATAGTTATATATAATCTATATATATTCATACACACACACACACACACACAGATATATATATATATATATATATATATATATATATATATATATATATATATATATATATATATATATATATATATATACACTTATATAATATGTATATATAAATACACATTTATATATTTACGTATATACACATCCATATAATATATATATATACATACATACACTCGTATAATATATATTTATATATATATACTCCCATATAATATACATTTAAATAATATATACACTTATATGTAAACCGTATGTCGTTTATACATATATATACGTACACATATATATTATATTTATATATACTCATTCACGTATATATATAATCCATATATTTATATATACGTACACGTACATATTTATAATATTATATATTTATAATTCCAAAACTCAATTATATATCGTATATTAGTATATACATATATTTATTAATACAAGTTACAATAATGTAATATATATATATATAATGATATATACCTATATACCATAAATACAAACACGAATAATAAATATTACGTATAATCGATATTTGAAATCCGATCATTAATTTTATATACCGAAAATTCAAAAATAAAATACATGGATATTTTATATATAAAAAAAAACCTAATTTCCATATACCGTAAATACACTTCTATATTTATGTATAACCTAGATAAATTCCATAAAATCCAACATATTAGTTAAGGAGAAATATTTACTATATTATTAAATAAAATATTATTTCTAATAACAAGCACATGTAATATATTATATATATATATAGCAATTGTTCCTAGAATTGCCTCCAAAATTACCAAGGTAAAATACCAATACAATATGCGTCTACACTGACGTCTTTGGTCACACTGCAACACCTCATGGGCTTTGGCTCAGTTTGAGTCCAGTCCGGGCTAAATTGGTAGAATCGGTTTTCCCTAAACTCAATAATATAAATAATAAATAAATAAACCTCGGTAAGGGTTAAGTCGCAACTTGGTCTGGTTTTCCTAGTTAGGACATCACAATGGATCGATCTTCCTTATCAGGACTAATACACCAGTCAAAGCACGCTACTGCACTATCCGTGCCATGGTTCCTAGTCACCTTGTACTCCAAATTTAATCATAATTAAAATCATCTACCGTAATAATAAACTAAATAATTATTTATAATAATTCTAAAATCCCCATTTAAATCAAATAAATAAATAAATAAATATTTCAAAAAAAATTCGGTAAGGGGAGCTACAAATCTACCCACCTTAAAAATAATTTCGTCCTCGAAATTCTAATTCATAACTATTCCTTAAAATTTGAAGTTTAGTATTTTCTTAATCTCCTCAAATTTAATTCCTCAAAAATAGTTCATATCGTCCTCCTAATCAATTTGTAACTACGAAGCCTCGATGACTTCTATCCACCTTTGGTCACACTACTCCTCAAAACACAGGTCACTAAACTTTATAACCTTCCAACTAGTTGCTAACAATTCTACCAACAGATATCTACTGCATATGGCATCTACAACCCTCTCCTATCTATCAAGCAATCCAAAATTTAACAGCAACAAATTTACACAAGTAGTTAAAAAATATTGATAATTTCTAGTAAGCATGACTATTCGTCGCCCCGAAGTAGGGAGGACAGGAAGATAAGGCAGAATAATCGGGAGCAACTATGGAGTTTCAAGAGCGGTAGAGAGTTTTTGACGGTACAGCTAAAAAAATGTTTACGAACCACTGACTTGTTTGCTAGATTGGGCTACTCTAGTCCAGTCACTTGCTACGTCGAAGAGCCCTTCGTTACTTAGAGTGGCCTGCCATCCGTGCAATACAGAAGTCTCGTTCTCAAAATTCCAATTCAACCAAGGTTCCATAACGGAACGGAATTTGAGAAATCAAGATTGGGGTCTTAATGGGTTCTCTATTTGGACATCAGTCGTTGGTTGGATGAACATTGGATTTCAATCTATATGGACTAGACAAGATCCCAATGATAAAACCATTCTCTCTAGATTAGGGTATCCTAGAATAGGTTTCTACCCAAGGGGTTGAGCTAGTTGCTAGTCAGGTTGGTTAACTAGGTCCATAAGCCTGAAATGTGCCTTCAGTGACTTTTGTGTTTAAGTAGCACATGAGGCCTCAATTGGGTGGCACACTAGTGGCATGAGCGTAGTGGGCTTCAAGTCGACTACAACCATATATTAGGTCGAAAGAATGGGGTCGTGGTAAAGGCACTAATGGAGGTTGGAAAGTGTATCGGTACTATGGTAAAAGTTATAACTAGTCCTTTTAACCTGAAAGTCGTACCCTAAAAATAGAGTACAAGGGGACGGGTTTGAGTGGGACATGATATACCTAGATGAATGTGGACTCGTCTAGATCTTGTATATGAAATTTGTTAGAAGGTAATCGCTGGTCTCATGCTCCGAATTTTAATGACACGGTCGGGGCACAAAATAATCTAAACGAAAAGTGGGAGTCTATGGGGCACTAATTATCATCCTAATAGGAATTGTTCTAATCAATCGGTAATCCTCGTACGTCCTAAAATTTTTAAAAGTTTCCAGTCTACCCACCTTAGAAGCTGGGACATGGTTTTTAGAAATAATGAGGTTAGAAGAATTTCAAAGTCCGGTATTGCGCCTCGACTCTTGTTAATAGAGGATAAGGCACGGTGTAATAGAATACGGTAGATATGAGTCAAGTCATGGATCGTTCCTCAATAAGTGGAAAACGAGTGTGCACAATGACACATGGTCGATAAAATAGAATGACCTACTCGTCCACAGTATACAAAAGTTATCGACGGGGTAACCAACTCTAAGGCACGTCATATAAAGGGGTTTCTAACAACTGGTTCGTAAATTTCTATTTGTCAACCTGCCAGACTATTGTTACAAGGGTTCTAGTTAAACCAAGCTTCAAACAATGATTAGAGGCTCACAACATTTGGTCTCTGGAGAATAGGTAGTCTCCTAGGTTGGCATTTGGTCAAGGGGAAAGATCCTAATCATTCTCGGACTCCAATGACCAGAAGATCAAGATAGTAGATTTAGTGTCGAAGGAAGGACGAGTAACTCAAGGCAAGGTTCCAGTCACAGAGCTGGCCGATGGTAGCTTCACTTGCATATACAACTATCATAGCCATGGGAATACTCTGTATCTATCTATCAATTACGAGCTTCCGTCTTTCTAATCGGTGAAAGACGAAATAATAAAGAGTTCAAAAGAGATGTCACTGAATGCAATTATGTGATTCAAAGGCGAATGTATATTTCAAGAGGAATTGTCAAAGCAGTCGTGGATGAGATCCTAGAGACATCTACATCTCAATCCACATAGGGTAATTAAATGAAGTGCGAACCAAATGCATCATGGTTGATCAGACCATAATACACTGATTCTGATTAGACAATATGTTAATAGGCGTCTCCACTAAACATATGTCTTGAATCAAACTTGATAACAGAGTGAGCTTGTAAAATTAGGCCGTAATAGCAGCATTGGTTAAGATATTCCAAGTACAAGTATGCGGGATTTCTGAAAGAAGTTACAGGTAGTTCAAGTTTTATGAGAATCAAACTTCACCTGGTGTTCTTGCTTACACGGTCATCCTACTATCTTCTCATCCATAATGCCTTGGTCGACTAATGGGTTATGAACCCTTAAATTTTATATTCTGGGTAAACCTATTAGCGTCAATCAATATCTCGTCAATAGGTGACAAGGACCACGGAATGCTAGGTCGGAAGACATGCTACCCAACTTACAAAACTTCCATTAATATCAGCTTTGGATCTTATGGGACATGCATGGCATTGTCCTATCCTCTATGGTATCACAATCTTGTAATCATGTTTGAAGTCATTTCACCGCGGATTACGCCTCGCCCGTATACTCTGGCTGTGGTAAACCCTTGGTTTCGTAACTCAACATGATACAAAATCGAACACTTCTTAACTCTATCCAATATTAGCTCAAGGGTATCTACGATCAAGAGAGGACCACTAGCCATAGTTTTGGTAATATCCCATCACCTATATTTTCTTAAACTAATTTCACCTCTAGGGGTTGTGTCTCACCAGTGCGCTGCTGGCTGTTGTGTATACCTAGTCTCTAAAATTCAATTAAATAGTGACAGTGCGCTGCTGTCCTGCCATTATGAGTTAACTAACATTCCTTTAACTATATCTGTAAGAAAAATTCATGGGCTTCTAGAGATTTCAACAAGCTGACTATGAACTAAAGCGTAAGTATTTGTTCTATCAGTGACCACCCTTAAAATAGAGATTGAGCAGGAAGGAAATAACTGAAGACAACAGAAATACGAACACTCTAGTATCTATCTCATGTGTATTCAAACTATGGAGGAAAACTTTAAATCAAAACTAACTTAAGGTCCGTATATGGATACTATAATCAAAATTATATAAAAATAATTCTTAGGGCAATTAGGGGCTAAATAGGCAATTTGAATTAAGATATGAGGATGACATCTAAAGGAGCAAAGAGAAGGAATTTAATAGTCTATCACAGTTAGATCATTACTTCTATGAAGTCCGGTCTCACTAGTTGAATAATCTATCCACATTGGATCGTGACGTCATAACCAGAGGTAATAGTGTACCTATGGGGATCTGATAAACTATCATAATTAATTACTCATCATCTAAATTCCATGGCCTAGACTACCCATCGATAAATTTGTATGAGGGACTCCTAGTCCTAGCCATTCTCTTAAATTAAATTAATCTTAATTCGTGAATGAGCATTTTCTAGTCGCAGGCTCGCAATAGTACGACTAACTTAAGTACTATCACGAGTTCGCATGATTTGCGAAGACAGACCTGCATGGGCCACCACAAAAACTTGTCACGACCCGCACCCATTTTTTTTAAACGGATACGAGACGTGTCCAAGCCAGCCTACGCCGCAGTGTCGGCGGTAGAACGCTGTCACAGCCATGAAGTTCAGAATCACAAATAATACTCATTCACATAATTAATTTAACTTACAATGATCACAAGTTTTACATTTGTAGAAAATATAAACTTGTACAAATAAATGAATGACTACAACTCAACTATCTAGCTAGTCTCTAGGCTTTAGTCTGCAAGTATTCCTGTCACTCCCCAAGCTAAATGAATCCACGGCTAACCTGAAAATGTTGGTTTCCAGTCAGGAATGGAACGAGCACAATTCTCTTCCTTATCAGGACTAATACACCAGTCAAAGCACGCTACTGCACTATCCGTGCCATGGTTCCTAGTCACCTTGTACTCCAAATTTAATCATTATTAAAATCATCTACCGTAATAATAAACTAAATAATTATTTATAATAATTCTAAAATCCCCATTTAAATCAAATAAATAAATAAATAAATATTTCAAAAAAATTCTGGGAAGGGGAGCTACAACGAGAGATGGTTCTTAGACTTTGAGGAATGGGTGAACGCATGATTGAACACATCGATTGAGAATCGAATGATCTTTTGAGGATTTGTAAAATGACTTGACTCCGAGTGGTGTATGTGATAGGTTCGAAGAAGAATAAGAGTGAGTGTCAACGACTAATCGAGTGGCTCGAACCCTGAGTAGTGTATGGACGTTATAGAAATTGTTCGAGCGAGACTAAAGGATTTGTGGGTAGAGCGAGTATGTCGGCAAGCGATGATATCGCACAATGCCTTAGAACGAGTAACGCTTAGTTGGTTTTGACTTCGACAGTCTCAAACGAGATATCGTTCGGACGAATTAAGAATGTGTAGTGCGAATTATGAAACAAGTTGAATGGAGAGTCGGAAAGATGAAATGAATGGAGGTCTTGGTCGAGGAAAACGTAGTGGATCGTGCATGCGATTTTAAATTTAGTCGAATGGATTGAAACTTGAGTTAAGGCTAAATACTCATGGACGAGATCGAAGATAGCACGATCGGAAGATAGCGTGCATAGGAAACATTGATTTGGAGATACGAGAATGACTAAGGATTTGGAATGGATGTTGCTTCATGACGAGTTAGCACGAGAAAATACGAATTGAGGAATTAAGTTGCACGACTCAGAATTCGTTACAAAAGGAAGACCGTCAGGTTATGTACATCATCGATGGTATTGAGGCGTATCAAAGATCGATGTACGATAACTCGGAGGTACTCAGATTCGATGAATGATGATCGTGTTAGAAGTTATTGCTTTGAAGGATGCAATGTTGGGGATTTGATAAAATGAATGTTTGGATGAAGAAGAGAAATGACTTGATTGTTTGGTGATAACCACAACGACAACGATCTTGTCTTGTGCGAGTGCAACTCCAGTCTCGTGCATGCGTCACGTCGAATTTGGGACGATCGTTCCACATGAGCGTTGGCATAGTGATTCATGTCCAACGGAAATGATCGGACTCGGAATACCTTGACATAGAAATTTTGATTGCTACGACTTGTGGTTTGAAGCGAAAGCGAATTTGAGGATTGATCGGACTTATGATGGACGACGAAGCAAAGTTGAGGATTGAGTAGGCCCAATCCGCGTATCGAAAATGAGTAAAGTCTAAGACACAACGCAAGAGTTACGTCCCGATGAGGACGATTATTCCGCGGGAACGTTGACATGGTAATTCATGTCCGCGTGGATGATCAGACTTGTGTGAGATCGGGGCGCGACATATTGCAAGGCTAGACGACCTTGTGATCGACTACGTGAATTGGATAGGATGGATAGGTGAATTGTATCAAACATACTTGAAGAGATAGACTACGAAAATTGTTAGTGTGGACATACGATATTAATATGTCGAGGATTTGGTTAAGGATAACCTATCGTAGGATAACATTCCTAACGAGCTCGAACTTGGAGCGAAGAAGGTGTTGATGCGAATAGGGTGAACGTTGCTCCATGTTTAGAAATTTGGGTGAAACGAGCTTGGGTAGAAAACCCTGTACGAACGAACAAATGGTTTGACCATAGGATTTGGGACGAGCGTCGTGCAATGACCTTGCACGATGAACCATAAACGTTACTAGTAACTACGACCCTGTGAGATGACCTAACGGATAGGCGGACGACCCTATGCCGAGTGATTGAACTTGTGCGATTGACCTTACAGTATTGCCTGGACGGATGATAGACTTGGGGCAGCAAGACTTAGAGTAGGACGGGGAACAGGAATTGTGTGTGAACGACGACGAGATTGGCCCCAAACAAAGCGAATGATAGGAATGGATGATGCGCAAGTAAAGTTGAGATAACGAATTGAATCATTGATAGAAAGACGTACTCGATGATATTGCAATACTTGGTCTTGAATCGGACGAAAATTACTTAGACTTGGTCGACCCTCTAAGAAGAAATCATACTGATTTCGTGGACAAGAACGCTTGAGAAGCGAATCGGGTCATCTCGATGATCGAGATAAACGACAGTGAGATGCATACGAGTTCGGTTTTAAATCGAAGTTAGTGAAACGATCGGCAAATCAAAACTATCATGAGTAGCTTGTCCGACTTCGTTAATCGCTAAGCCTGGTTGAAATATACATATTTGGGAGACGCCTTGAATATGTACACAGTCCCCACGCAGCGATATGATGAACTCGAATACAGCTGCAAGTGGGTGTTGAGATGCGCATGAATGAATGAGTGAGTTTGCCTCAGCTTACGACTCTCGAGTTTGATAAATTACAATGCACCTCGTGCGACCATTTCAGTCCCATGACACGTCAAAATAACAACCAAGTTGAAGAAACAGGGCAATTGAATAAGTACCAACAACTCTAAAATGAATAAAAAGTCATTCAATAAAATTGACCAAACGCATGCAACATAAAACTTGGAAGGATAACCGAGCATAGTTTGATGCCATCGAATGATAAAGCCATTCGATAGGAATTTTCTAAGATACATACACGACATGAGTTAAGGAACGGTAGGATGACCTGCACTCAGGAAGCCTCGAGGACGAGACTTATTTTGAGTGGTGTATTATGTAATGACCCGCTCCGCCCTAGCGGAATGCCGATTCAAACGGCAAGTGCAAAGACTCAAACGAGCCGTCGACCCGAAGAGTTGGTATCGACCTGATGAAGAATCGATGTAAGACTTACGTTGGCCCGTCAAGAGGAATCCAGACTTAGACTTTTAAAGGCGCGCTCGGAGTATCGCTCGGCCGATGCAAACATCGCTAAGGTGGGTGGCTCCGATGAACCCGTCTTTGCTTAGCCTAGACACATAACAATACAGACACTATTGCTAGAATCGCTAGGCGTTAACACCGCGCATGCTAATAATTCGGCATCGGTACATAATATCAGTTTGGTTTCAGAATATTTTTGATAGGTATTCGATCGATTTTTCGGTATCGATCGGCATTTGTCTGTAGATCACAACATATACATGAAAACCACACATATCTACTTGTCGCTAAATGACGCTGAACGTCACTGATAGTGACGTTTAGCAACGTTCTATTCTGACGTTAAAAAATGGTGTCACTAAATCCGTCGCCAATATGACTTATTTTAGTAGTAAGGATTGTCCAAGCCTAGCTTACCCAGGGCCGGCTCTGCTCTGGTTCGACAGCACTTCTAGCATGGGTTGACTTGCTGTAGATCAGGGGTGAGTGTTGGTATTTGGTCGAACTTTTCGGCACTTTTTAAATCGATATTTAAAAAAAAACAATACCAATATCGTACTATTAGAATTTGTTTTTTCAATTTCGGTCAAATCGGGATTCGGTCGATTTTTGTAACAAGGCGCAAACACCTAAAAATTTGCTTAAAAGATTAAATGCGGTCACTTATAACTTTAATCTTTACCATAATTTTATGTAACCAAAATCTACTTCAAAATTCTACGAGAACACAAAAACATAATCTCAAAAGATCGGAAACTTAATTCTTAATATTCTTAACATAACTTCAAGTCCACTAAAATCCATTTTAAGTTCTAAGGAACTGACAAAATCAAAGATAAAAATAAAAATGAGTATTATAAAATTAACCACGAACAACATTCTAAAAAATGTATACAAATAAATATTTATTGGATCGAGTTTCTTAGAACTTAAACCTTAACCGTAAACTTAGAATGGATTTTATTGGACTTGAAGTTAGGTTAAGAATGCTAAGAATTGAGTTTTCGATCTTTTGTGTGTGTGTGTGTGTGTATATATATATATATATATATATATATATATATATATATATATATATATATATATATATGGCTTAATTGTACTTTGATACCCTCAACTATGTCGCTTTTTCAAGTTGATATCTCAACTTTTTTTTTTCAACTTGATACCCTAAAAAAATTTTGGACTATAATGCCCTTATCCAAAAATTAAAACTACCACTCAACCCCTCCCCCCTCCCCTCCTCTAGCCCCCCCCCCCCTTCCGGCCACCCACCCCGCCCCCGTCCCTCTCCCCGCCCACACCCTCCGCCCCTCCCCCCCTCCCGCCCCGCCTGCACGCTCCCCCTCCACCCCTCTCCCCCTCCCTCTCCCCGCCCACACCCTCCGCCCCTCCCCCCCCCGCTCCCCTCCACCCTCCGGCCACCCGCACCCCCTGCCTCCCGTTCCCTCCCCTCCCTATCCCGCTGCCCTCCTTTCCCGACTCCACCATCGCCGGAAAGGGAGGGGGGGTGCGGGTGGCCGGAGGGTGGAGGGGAGCGGAGGGGAGGGGAGCGGGAGGGTGTTGACGGGACGGGAGGGGGGAGGGCGGAGGGGGAGGGTGCAGGCGGGGCGGGAGGGGGGACGGAGGGGGGGGAAGTGGTCGTCGGAGAGGGGAGGGAGGTGTTCGTCGGAGTGGGGGAGGGAGGGGAGGGGAGAAGGGGAGAGGGAAGGGATAAGGGCATTTTAGGGATTTTTAAAAAATTTAGGTATCAAGTTGAAAAAAAATAATAGTTGAGGTATTAAGTTGTTGAGTAAAAAAGTTTATGGTATCAACTTGAAAAAGCGGAATAGTTGAGCGTATCAAAGTGCAATTTAGCCTATATATATATATGATCGGTTCGGTTCAATTCGGTATTTTCGATATGGTATTATATTCAAATCGTTAACACTACCATTATATTATATTTTAATCGGTTCGATAATTCGGCATCGGTACATAATATCAGTTTTGTTTCAGAATATTTTTTATAGGTATTCGATCGATTTTTCGGTATCGATCGGCATTTGTCTGTAGATCACAACATATACATGAAAACCACACATATCTACTTGTCGCTAAATGACGCTGAACGTCACTGATAGTGACGTTTAGCAACGTTCTATTCTGACGTTAAGAAATGGTGTCGCTAAATCCGTCGCCAATATGACGTATTTTAGTAGTAAGGATTGTCCAAGCCTAGCTTACCCAGTGCCGGCTCTGCTCTGGTTCGACAGCACTTCTAGCATGGGTTGACTTGCTGTAGATCAGGGGTGAGTGTCGGTATTTGGTCGAACTTTTCGGCACTTTTTAAATCGATATTTAAAAAAAACAATACCAATATCGTACTATTAGAATTTGTTTTTTCAATTTCGGTCAAATCGGAATTCGGTCGATTTTTGTAACAAGGCGCAAACACCTAAAAATTTGCTTAAAAGATTAAATGCGGTCACTTATAACTTTAATCTTTACCATAATTTTATGTAACCAAAATCTACTTCAAAATTCTATGAGAACACAAAAACATAACCTCAAAAGATCGGAAACTTAATTCTTAATATTCTTAACATAACTTCAAGTCCACTAAAATACATATTCTAAGTTCTAAGGAACTGAGAAAATCAAAGATAAAAGTAAAAATGAGTATTATAAAATTAATCACGAACAACATTCTAAAAAAAGTATACAAATAAATATTTATTGGATCGAGTTCTTAGAACTTAAACCTTAACCGTAATGATCGGTTCGATTCAATTCCGTATTTTCGATAT
Source organism: Iris pallida (assembly GCA_029216955.1). NCBI lineage: Eukaryota > Viridiplantae > Streptophyta > Magnoliopsida > Asparagales > Iridaceae > Iris > Iris pallida. Next base: position 8,180,864 of record JANAVB010031619.1, read on the forward strand.
AGTATTATACTCAAATCATTAACACTACCATTATATTATATTTAATCGGTTCGATAATTCGGCATCGTACATAATATCAGTTTGGTTTCGGAATATTTTTGATCGGTATTCGAACGATTTTTCGGTATAGATCAAGTATTTGTCTGTAGATCACAACATATACATGAAAACCACACATATCTACTTGCTGGAGATCAGGCTACTTACGTAGAACACTATACATGAAAACCACACATATCTACTTGTCTTAAATTGTTGATAATTAACTCCAATGAAGAAATATCTATCCATCATCAGCCTTCCTAGTGGATGGTTGAGATCCCATCCTATATAGATGCCAAAAGACCACGAGTTAGTGAACGAAAGCACTATATAATCGCATATATCTACTCTGCAATTCTAACCTAGCTAGAAGAGAAGAAGATGAAGGGAGCTCAATCCCACGAGCTCGACGTCCTGCTGCCGGCCAGCGTGCTGTGGGGGGTCTACGGCACGCTCCGCCTCGCCGGTCTCATCGTCAAACTGCTTCCCGACCACATTAGGAAGATTGATGTCGAAGAAGGGGATGGTGGCGCCGGAAGTATTCTTCACAAAACCTTCGCTGCAGGTTTTCATATCAAACGTACCAAAATTATAAAGTTATAACGAGATTTAAGCCTTATATATATTTATATAATAGTATTTTTTTCAAAGTACTAATTGTAAAGGACAATTTTGACTTTTATATGCATTAACTTGACACCCTAAAAAAATTAAATTACCTCCGCTCCCCTCTCTCTCTCTCCGGGCTGCCACCCTCCTCCTACCGCCCTCCGGGCTGCCTCCTTCCGCTGCTCCCCCAGTTGCCCCCACCTGTGCCCCCCCTCCCCTGGCTGCCCCCCCCCTCCTTCCATCATTGTTGCTGCCACTGCCGCTGGTGCCCACCCCACCCCCACCTCTCTCTTTCTCTCTCCCTCTCTCTCTCTCTCTCTCTCTCTCCATCGGCGCACGCTGTCGCACGTCGTCGCCCTCGTCGAAGAGAGGGGGACATCGTCACAGAGAAGGGGGGGAGAGGGGGGCATCGTCACAGAGAGGGGGGGAGAGAGGAGGCTCACAGAGAGAGGGGGGCATCGACGGAGAGAGAGAGAGAGAGAGGCATCGTCGGAGAGGGGGGGGGGAAGAGGGGGCAGGACTAGTTTTGGAAAAAAGAAAGATAAAAAAAAAATCAATAGTTGCTGATATCATGTCGTTGGGTAAAAAAGTTTATAATATCAAGTTGAAAAACAGAGATAGTTGAGGGTATCAAGTTACGAATTAGCCTAGAAAGAATAAAGAACGATTATTACGAAAAAATTGTCAAAAACTTCTTTGATGTCCAGAGTGACTATGTAAGGAATAAAAATATGTTTTAATGACACTCGATGAGTGTCCATTCTTAATGACTTTTCATAACATTTTTTAGTTTTATCTAGAGGGGACATGTTGCACTATAAAAAAATATTGTTATACAATTATAGGACAATTTTGACTTTCAGCGTCACGATAAAAGTGTCATGTAATAACTTCTACGACAACAGTTGTTTGATACAACAAACTTATAGTAAAATGCATTATTATTACTATTTTGCTCTTTTGCCAGGATATCCGGCCCCTCGCTATCACAGGAGAAGTTTGTGAAGATCGACGATGAACAGATGATGAAAGAAATCATGGTAGTCGAAGGAGGACTGCTGGACAATGGTTTTCGATCGTACATGTTCCGTTTCGAGGTTATAGAGAAGACCGATAACTCATGTACCGTAAAATCGAGCATAGAGTACGAACTCGACGACGAACACGCGGCTAGTGCCGCTTATGCCACCACCGCTCCCCTCGCCGCCATAGCAGAAGCCGTTTCCAAGTATCTGCTCGAGAAGAAGAAAACCGATCATGCCTAACTAACAAGCTAGTTATGATGCTCTCGAGCATTTTGTTTGACAATAATGCTTCTTTGTATAAGCAGTGCATAAGTTTCATCAGTACTCCATGGAAAATAAATTCTATGTAAACACAAATTATTTACAAAAGCTTGCAACTCTCCCTACTCGTAGTCACAAGTTTTTCGGTAATTACAACAGCAAAAACAAAATCTATGTCCAAAATTTGACATCTCAGAATAGTTGAGGAAACTTGGAAATTTTTGGCCAAAAAAAAAAATAAATGAAATAAAATTCAAACATTAATTGAGAAAAATTGAACAAAAACTTATTATTAATCCAAAATTGAGCGAAATTGAAAAAAAAAAATTCTATGTAAACATAAATTATTTACAAAATCTATGTATTAGCAGTGCATAAGTTTCATCAGTATTACTAGAAAATAAATTCTATGTAAACATAAATTATTTACAAAGCTTGCAACTCGATCAGATATAGTCACAAGTTTATCGGAAATTACCACAATATAGGGGCATTCCGAGAATTAAATTATTCATAGTGACAATTTTTCACATACGAACAAAAATATAGGGGCATTCCGAGAATTGAACTCGGGACCTCTCGCACCCTAAGCGAGAATCATACCACTAGACCAAATGCCCACGTTGTTTCAACCGAGCAGTTATATGTATTTAGCTAACTATATTATTATTAATCGAACATTAAAAAACTTGGTACGAACACACAAAAAATAGAAAAATTATGGCTTCGCCCGGGCTCGAACCGGAGACCTTCAGTGTGTTAGACTGACGTGATAACCAACTACACCACGAAACCTCGTTGTCCAATCTCAGAATATTTTGCTATGTATACTTGAAAGATATGGAATGGGAGACAAAACTTATCTAATAATTAAGCAAAGCGACGTATCTTGAAAGAATAATACATTCCGACAGTCGGCCTGACAAAAAACAAACAGGTTGGCACATGTATATTTAAGTTAAGCGACATATCTTATCTAATAATTGATCTTATTATTCTTTGCATAGGCACAAACCATAACAGAAATACCTTTCATTTTCTGTCAAAAGTGAATCAGAGAATGAAGCAATATATGACTGGCAGTGGGATTGACGGATTGTGATTATCACGTGGATATTTAAGCTAAGATTTGGCAACCTGCTTGATTTTCCGCCACTCCATTTTTAAGCTAAGCTAAGCTAATATCACTGCAAACCTACTTAATTTCCGCAAGACCTTCTGGCAAAAATTATGAATATACTTCAAAACTAAAACGAATATACTACATATTACATACTACGGCCGTGACTCGGGACCATTCCTAAGAGTCGGGACCATTCCTACTACATAATACATACTAAAACGAATAAACTTCAAAACTAAAACGAATATACTACAAACTAAAACGAATATACTACATACTACGACCGTGACTCGGGACCATTCCTATGAGTATCGGGATCAAGGAAACTACGTGTTACAAATAACGGCACTATCGGTACGTGGTTTCGAATCGAAGTATCACATTTTTCGGTGTCGAAAAACAAATAACTATTACTAAATTATCAGTTTTTTCGGCACTATCGGTGCCCCTGACCCAGCCCCCCCCCCCACCCCTCCCCCCTCCCCCCCCCCCCCCCCCCCCCCTACACCACCCCTAACCCTAACCCGAACCCTATCCCTAACCCCTCCCCCACCCCCCCCCCCCCCCCCCCCTCCTCCCAGCACCCCTAATCCCTACACCACCCCTAACCCTAACCCGAACCCTATCCCCTCCCACTCCCTAAGCTATTATCGTTTAAGCTAAGCTAAGCTATTATCACTGCAAACTCTTCATTCATGAATTATCCATTCACCAATTCTCACTTCAAACTTTCTCTACTTCTTCACAATTTTTCTATTCGAAAACTCTCAATTCACCAATTCTACAGTTTAGAAGCCCTACATTCTTTCAATATCGATCGAAATCTCAGAATATTGTGCTCGCATGGAGGTGCACTAAATGGTTTATCCTACGAAGGAGATTTTATCCAAATTCTTATAACCGATCATATTATTACATTAAATAGTTTATGTAGTCTAATTATTAACAGTTTTTCTTTTTGATATGAATTTATATTAAGACATATTTATGTTTCTCTTTGTTTATCAATGTCATATATTATTGACGCAAGTTTAATTTAATTTTCACAAAAAAAGATACATGTCTATAAGTAAAAAATTAATAAGAGAATATCAATTAACTTCTATGTACAATAACTTTATTGATCGAAGGAACGACAAGACGAAGCGTGTTGATCAAAATATTCAATATATATATTAGCATGAAATCTTTTTATGCGAAAATGTAGTGCCTTGAACCATTTTTTTTTTTTTCAAGAACTTTTGTTATTGTCGGGTGACTCTGCAGAGGAGTTGGAAGCGTTAGACTTGTGTGTGCAGGCGGAGGAGTTTGCTCTGGCAGTGGTGCCTGCCGGGGAGGATGGATTATCGAAGGGCGAGGCTCACGGCGGAATGGGGAGCTCCGCGGGATCGGATTGAGTGGAGGAGGAAAGCCAGGAAAGGGAAATTTGTTGAAGACTCCGACTCCTCTGGAAAATTTGTTGAGGACTACGGCTTCTCTTTGAGGCAGGATACCAACCCCCGCGTCCTTCTCTTTGAGGACTACGGCTTCTCTTATGGAACGTGAGGGGAGTAGGCTGCAGCACAAACCACAACAGGCTGAAAACTTTATGCAACTCACACAATGTGCGGCTCCTTGCCATCATCGAGCCGAAGGGGAGATCATCGAAGAAGATCTGCTAGAAGCTGTTATTTGTTTCTTTGCGTGTTTCGGCTACCCAACTTCTATCTCTCCCAAAGTCGGACAACCCGGACTCCTTCAGACTTCAACGACTACAGGCCGATTAGCTTATGCAACTTCGCCAACAAGGTGATTTCTAAGCTGCTTTCTAATCGGTTAGCTCTAGTTCTTCCTCTTATCATTTCACCCGAGCAAAGCGGGTTCGTCCGGGGCCGTAAAATTGCTGACAACCTGGTGCTGGCTCAGGAGATGATCTCGGAGTTGGGGCACAAGAACAGAGGCGGCAATACGATTGGGAAACCTACGGAAGAAATGGCGGTACGAAGGGAAGCAGTTCTTGCAGGCTCAAATCATCACTGAAATTATAAAACAGATTGGGAAGGCTACCGGTTGTTCTAAGGCGATTTTTGGGTTTTGTGTATTTTGGGAGGCGAGACGAGAGTGCTCTGGGTTGCATTTTGTATCTCTCTCTGAATTGACAGTTTCCCCTGACTGACTTGTATATATATATATATATATATATATATATATATATATATATATATATATATATATATATATATATATATATATATATATATATATATATATAAAGATTTAAATCATATTAGAATATTTTAAATACAATTTCAATATATTTCAATATGATTTGTTATGATTATTTTTAAATTATGGACACGTTTTAATTAGATAATATTATGTAGTTAGTTTAAACATAATTTTAATTTTAAATATATTCAGTATTTGGTGGTTTTTATTTTTTTACGTGAGGAGAGGGTTCGGTTATCCACATAAAAGATAAAAAAAGTAGTTAATTTTAAAATTCTATTTTATTTAAAAAATTGTTGATGATATAGACAACGTAGACGGCTCAAGGTTGAGCCATTTTGAAGCCCCTTTACAATAGTGTATATATATATATATATATATATATATATATATATATATATATATATATATATATATATATATATATATATATATATATATTCAATACATGATTGTATGGATACATGTATTGAATATATATATATATATATATATTCAATACATATATATATATATATATATATATATATATATATATATATATTCAATACATGTATCCATACAATCATGTATTGAATATATATATATATATATATATATATATATATATATATATATATATATATATATATATATATATATATATATATATTCAATACATGATTGTATGGATACATGACAAAACATGTGCATTGAAAAGTGTGAAAGTTGTCTTCTTGACTTGGAAGTTAACTTGGTATAGCAGGTCATATTAATTTGGTAACTTATTTAAAAAAAATCCTCATAGATTACCGTAATTTGGTTGTCATTGAACATTCAATATTTTCATTCCCCCCACCCCACCCCCACCCCCACCCCCCCCCCCCCTCCCCCCCACCCACATTAAGTTGTATTTAATATTAACTTTTTATTTGCAGCCGAAGTCATTATATACACACAGAGAGAGACCACTGCCACCACCATCTCGCCTCTTCTCCACCAACGTCGCCACAAAACCCTCTCTTCTTCTTCTCTTGAACAGTGAAAGTCCCTCCCCCTTTCCGCCTCTTCCCCCTTTTTTCGTCCGCCTCCGCCTCCTCCTCCTCTACCTCTGTCCGACTTCATCCGAACTGGTACATTTTTCATTGGACATATGCAAGGGTGGACCTTTGATGTGCGTGAGCCTGGACTCGGCTTCTTCGTCGCGGTGGCCGAAGTCAGAGGTAGACACCCTTATAAGGGGGGAGGAGCGAGCTCGACTCACGGTACATCAAGAAGGTGAAGGAGAGCAACAAGAATCGGTCGGAGGACGCCAAGACCTGCCCCTACTTCCACCATCTCGATGCGCTCTACCGCAACATTGCTTCCCAGCAGCAGTGGCGGAGCTTGCCATCTGAATTCGAGCCCATTTTCAAACCCTACATCAGTCATGCCACCATCATTACAACAACAGCAGCAGCTGCCACCGTTGATGAATCAAGGAGAAATGGATATGAAGAAAAGCAATGGGCCGATAAAATGAGTTACCACTTTCTTCGGAGACGACAGCGCCGGTGGCAACAGAAATAATAGTACTAGTGGCATAAATGAGAAGGTTAGCCGTGACGGTTGAAAATATAATACTCCAAATTGTGAGCTTATGACGACTAGCGGCAGCGAAAACAGTAGTACTAGTGGCACACGACAACAGTGTCGGCAGCAGCAAAAATAGTAGTACTAGTGGATACGTTGCTTGATTATTTACTTGAATTTTTGTTACTTTTTGAGTTTTTTTACTCTTTGATTAATGCTTTTATTTAATTTTTTTTTTTAATTTTCGATATACAAAATATTATCTATCCAAGTACTAAAAATTAAATTTAAAGACAAAAAGTAGTATAAAATTCAAAAATATACACATTTTACTTTCTAGATATAAAAAATTACTTTCCTTACTTCCTCCCCATTACATCTATCCAAACAAGACTCGGTCTTTGAAAGAAAAATATAGAAGAAAATCAATTAACAGACTGGAGATTTTAAATCCCAAATTTTAGCATGTGAGCAAAAGTGGAGTTGGGCACTAACTATGAATAAACAAGCACATTTCCAGCATGTTTTCTAAATACTTAAATTTAATAAATAAATTAATAGTATTTATAGATAATTATTAACAAAAGACTTTCTACAGAGTAACAATATTAGGTAAAATTTGATGGTGGATGTTTTTGAAAATTAGAGAGATTCAACTAAGCCAGACCATCTAAAATCTCGATTTTTTTATCAATGGAAACGCCAGATGATCTAGCGTTTCCACGACGAAAACGTTGTAAGGTCGTGTGTGTTTTTTTGACAAAAATGTCCAGTAGTCAGGTATTTTGTGACAAAAAATGGCAAACAATTCCGAGTTTTCGTAGTACGCATTTTTGCAATTTCTCCTGTGATTGCAGACTTAATAAGCAAAAAAAAAAAAAAATTGAGAAGAAAAAAAAAAAGCTAACTCTCATCCTTGTTGCGTGAAATGGTCTACTTTCGTGGGCAACGACATATCAATCTTCACTAGATGAATAAACTTAGTTTTACAAGAGAATGATGTATATTTTCTCACAACCCAACCCTAAAACAGCTTGAGTTTATATACATACTCCTTTCCCACATCTTGCAAGGACGCGATCTCTCCCCTTGACCTTCCGTTAACAAAACCAGAAATATAGTAGGGGATCGATAGTGCCAACGTTCCCCAGTTAAGAGCTAATTGGATCAATGCCTAGGGACATAGAAATAAGTTAGGATTCAAGATATGTCTCAACATTATCCCTGAAAACTGATTATCTTGTTTTATATAACAAGATTAAAAAAATACAAAAGTAAATAAGAAGACATGAAATTAATAGATAGGGAGTGTTAGATTTTTACTGCAAAAACTAATTTTTTAGGTTGAATCATAAAAATGCTACTTACATTTTTGTCACAGAAAAGCCAGACGATTTGTCGTATCAACATCAAAATACTAAAGTGTGAATTTATCCACTTCGAACATACAAAATATTATCAACCCAGATATTAAAAATCAATTTTATGAGACAAGAACAAACACTACTAAAATATGCTCTATTAGCGACGTTATTTAGCGACGGAATAAAATTCTGTCGCTAAACATATAATATAGCGACTCCCTTCTATCGATGCCGCAAACCGTCGCTGAATAGCGACGTTCAGCGACACTACATAAACTACGTCGCTGAATAGCGACGTCCAGCGACATATTATTAAAATATGTCGCCTATATTAAAAATTTTGCGACGGTTAGCGACGTCGACTGGTGACGTCGCTAACTATTTTACTTAGGGCACGCTGTTCTCTTTTTTCCCCCCACTCGAAATTTTTTTCCCCCTCTCCAAATTTTCTTCCCCTCCTCAAGCTCCTCCGGCGACTCCCCCCCCCCCACGATTTCCTTCGGCGACTCCCCCCCCCCGGCGACCTCTACCCCGTCGTGCTCCTCCTCCTCCTCGAGCTCCTCCTCATCGAGCTCCTCATCCTCTTCGTCAGGTAAACCCTAACCTAACTCCTCCTCCTCCTCCTCCTCCTCCTCCTCTCCCACGGACACACACACACACACACACACACACACACACACACACGGACACACACGGACACGGACACACACACACACATAGACACAGACACACACACATACACACACGGACACACACGGACACGGACACACACACACACACACACAGACACAGACACACACACAGACACAGACACACACACATACTCCTCCTCCTATATTGGATTCGAATATAGGAATGGGCTGTTTAGACTGAACAGTCCTGTTAGTTTAAATTCTGATTTTAATTCCTTGTTCTCAAACTAATTTTGATGATTAACTTTCATGTTAAATACTTTTACCTGTGTGTTAGCTACTATGATTAGGATTTGCATTGGACAAATAGGGATTTTGAAATGAATTTTGGATTGGTTTGGGGTTAATGTACTGTCACAAACCTGGGAACAATTTTCCTAAGAATGGCTCACACCACTGAGTTCACATGTACCATACACATCCACATGAACACTGAATTTCATTACATACATTACACTAGTTGCTTTTCCCTGTTAACACATTGTTTTCCCTGTTACATGTCCACTCTCTACACACACACCCTCATTTGACACACTGTTTTCCAGGTTACAAATACACACGCACATACATGTACCACCACACAACACCCTAGTAGCTAACTGCCATTTTTGACACACACCTATGTCTAAACCATTTTTGACACATACACAAAATGAGAACAGTCCCATATACATTACACACATATGCAAACCTATCACATACACCCTATCTATATGCACCATGTACTCTACACACACACATTGCCCCATTGACACAAAATGGTATCACATCCAAACACACACACTTGACACACTAGCCTATACTTGTCCACACCTATTTGTTGAACTGCCATGTACCATACACCCATACCCACACACAGGTTAGCACCATTGATAAACATAATGTTTGATCTAGAAAAAACAAATAATGACACTTTGTTTTGAATAATAGAGGAAATCTTGGTTTGCATGCACAATTATATTATAAACCTTATTTTGATCCACAATTCTTGGTATAATTAGTTCATTAGGTTTGCTAATACTTTTGAGTGCTTATATCCGAGGTTTGCCATCTTCATTTTCGAGATTTGACTGTCTAGATTGATACTGATCCATCCTTTGATCTCTGAACAACTATGGAGGTTTGTAGTGTAAGGGTTTCTTGATTGTGATGAATGTAGAGAATATGTTCTAGTTTTATTATTGATGATTGTTGTTTAACAATGTTTTTTGTTGTTGTTGTCTTCATGTTTGTTAAATGGTCAACAGTGTATCCATCTTTCCAAGTTGATTGGCATTCTTTAGTCTGATCAGTTTGCTTTGGTAACTCACTATTGCTCATTACTTGGTACTAGTTTTAGTTGATTGTGTTTTTTTAAGACTAAACAAATGACACCAAGATATTACTTGTGTGTATGAGATAGCTTGAGTTGACTTTGGTCATTATTGGTACTTGAATTATAGGTTAGGCTTGTATAGCCTTGAATGGTGTGTGCTAGCTAGTATGGGCTAGTTAGGGCCTAGTAAGATATGAATTATAAGGTATTGGTATTGGAATACCAATAGCGATAAGGTAAAGGGTACCTTGGTAGGTAATGACTAGAAATAGGATATTTGACTTAGATTTGACCTTGTTTGACCAAGGTTGACTATTTTGATTGAAAGTCAAAGTAGAGTCAATATCTGACCTAGATTGGACTAAGAGTTGACAAAGCCGACTATAGGTCAACCCTTGACCTACTTTGACCTTGTTTGACTTTGTTTGACTTAGCTTGACCTTGTTTGACTTAGTACAACCTAGTTTGACCTAGATTGCATATCATTGTTATTAGTAACTATCCGCTACTAATGTGCGCCCCATAATAAGACATAATATATGAATTTGTGCCTATTGGATAATGTGTGTCCATCTTTACAGAATTATTTCCAAATGGATATGAATTACTACTTGCGGAATCGTTCATGGATGTACAATCGTCGTCCTGATGATATGTGTGATGTGCGGGATGAAAACATAGCGGGAGTAGAGCAGTTCCTGCAGTTTGCTAAGGCGTTCCCTCAGTACATGGACGGCACCAAAATTAAGTGTCCGTGTGTGAAATGTCATAACGTGAAATATTATCCAGAAGTGGAAGTGACATATCATTTGTACTCGAGGGGTTTCACGCCTAATTACTATCAGTGGACCGCACACGGAGAACTTGTGTCTTTAGCATCAGAGCCGGAGCCTTATGTTGAGCCGTATATGCATGCAGGACCTAATTTTGTTTCAGATAATCATGCATACGACGACGGGTGCGTGAACATGGTTTTCGACGCTGTGGGGCCTAGTTTCGTTCATGATGCACCTGAGGAGGCACCGAACGTCGATGCTGCATAGTTTATGGAGTTGCTGGAGAATGCAAGGACTCCATTGTATCCTGGTTGTGAGGATTATTCACCGTTGGAGGTGGTTACAAGACTGTTGAGCATTAAGTCAGATTTTAACATGTCGCAAGAATGCTACAACCGAGTGTTGGAGTTGATTATAGAGATCTTGCCGGCGGGTGCTAAGTTGCCTAAAGACTTCTACCGGTCTAAGAGGATGGTGAGATCGCTCTTGATGGGATACGAGAAAATCGATTCCTGTCGCAAAGGGTGCATGCTGTACTACAAAGACGACAAGGACGCAGATGTGTGCAGATTTTGTGGTACTGATCGCTATAAGACAACTAGTACAGGAAGGTCTACCGGTATAAGAAGACCGACCGATTCAATGCACTACTTACCTTTAACGCCGCGGTTGCAAAGATTATTTATGGTGAAAGAGACGGCCGAAAATATGAGTTGGCACATGCGAGAACAGATTGAAGGAGTGTTGGATCACCAATTCGATGGAGAAGCGTAGAAGCACTTTGATCGAGTGTATCCTGATTTTGCTTCAGATCCGCGTAATGTCAGGTTGGGACTATCTTCTGACGGTTTTACTCCTTTTGGTCTTTCGGGATCCCAGTATTCGTGCTGGCCTGTGATTGTCACTCCGGATAACCTACCGCCTTGGATGTGCATGAAGACTCAGTACATGTTTCTAACCGTTATAATTCCTGGTCCGAACAATCCCAAGAGGAACATTGACGTGTACTTACAGCCTTTGATAGATGAGTTGAATCAGTTATGGGAAGTAGGCGCTAACACGTACGATGTTTTCAGGAAGCAGAATTTTCAGATGAAGGCAACCCTTATGTGGACCATCAACGACTTTCTGGCCTATGGAATGTTATCTGGATGGAGCACTCATGGCCGTCTCTCATGTCCGTATTGCATGGACCGTAGTAAGGCTTTCCGCTTGAAACACGGAGGAAAACCGTGCTTCTTTGATTGTCATCGACAATTTCTGCCAAAAGATCATCCGTTCAGAAGGAACAGGAATGCATTCCGTGCCGGCATTGTAGAGAAGGGTGATCCACCGCCAAGGTGGTACGGAGCCACGATATGGGAGGAGGTTAAAGATTTTCCAAGTGCTATCGAAGATCCTACAACTGGGTACAAGTGCGATAGATTTGGTAGAGATCATAACTGGACAAAGAGGAGCATATTCTGGGATCTGCCATACTGGAGTACCAATCTGATCAGACATAATCTTGATGTCATGCATATTGAGAAGAATGTGTTTGATAACATAATTAATACTGTGATGGACGTAAAGGGAAAAATGAAAGACAATCCCAAGGCCAGGTTGGACTTAGAAGAAATATGCAAACGCCCTGCATTGCATTTGATGCAGCAGAATGGAAAACAGTTCCTGCCGAAGTTAATTTTTTTGCTGGACAAGGAGGATAAAGTGAGACTTTGTCGGTAGATCCAGGGCCTAAAATTTCCAGACGGATATGTGTCAAATCTGAGAAGATGTGTCGATCCAAAGGAAAACAAATTGACGGGTATGAAGAGCCACGACTGTCACGTATTCATGGAGAGGTTAATTCAGATTGCATTTCGAGAATTCTTACCGCAGGCAGTTTGGGATCCATTGACGGAGCTTAGCATATTCTTCAGGGATCTTTGTTCTAAAAAATTGCTCGTTGATCGTCTAGAAAAGCAAGAGAAGGACATTGCGGTAATACTATGCAAGCTAGAGATGGTGTTTCCTCCTGGATTCTTCGACTCTATGAAGCATTTGCCGATTCATCTATCCTATGAGGCACGTGTTGGTGGACCCGTCGAATATCGATGGATGTACCCGTTCGAGCGACATTTGAATCACCTAAAAAGAAAGGTGAAAAATAAGGTACGGGTCGAGGGTTCTATTTGTGAAGCCTATGTTCTCGAAGAGATTACAAACTTTTGTTCGATGTATTTCAAGCCTCATGTTGCAACTAATAGAACGAGAGCTTCCAGAAACGACGACGGAGATCATGAAAGTAATGATACAATACTTAAGGTATTCAATGCTCCAGGAAAGCCATCGAGTAAAATGAAGAAGAGATATCTGAACGATGATGAGCTAAGGGCTGCTCAGGTGTATGTATTACTCAACTGCGACGAGGAGGAAGTAGAGAAACTGGAGGGGTAAGTAAATAATACGTCTACATTATTTTAATAGTATTGATTATTATACTATTACATTAATTGTACGATGTTATTTTCAGCATATTTAATGATGATGTGAGGTCAGGTAGGCCACACATAACAGAAGAAGAACTAGAACAAGAAATGAGGCGTTATTTTCCAACATGGTTGAGTTCATATGTAAGACTTCAGAACTCTGTAATTACCTTTCTGTATATGCACTTGATTGAGAATGAGCTTAATTGCTTCTTTCGTGGTATTTAGGTCGATCGTCCATACGCAAGACTTGAGAATGAGTCTATTAGAACGCTAGCCAAGGGACCAATTTATGCTACAAAAATATGGCCAAGCTACTGTATTAATGGGTTTAGGTTCAAGTCAATAACTTGCCCAATCAGAGACAACTTTGTGGATCTCGACTCTACAAAAAATAGCTTTTTGTGTATCAGATCTTCGAACTACAAAGATGTTGATGCAGGCAACAATTTCTATGGCATGCTACGGGAGATCGTGGAGCTGACATATAAGTTATGGAATAGAGCCTGCTAAGATTGTGTTATTCAGGTGTGATTGGTTCGATCCGATTGAAGGTCAAGGTTGGAAAGTAGACAAGCACGGTCTTGTTGATATAAACTATCGGCGTCGATATCAAGCATATGAACCATTTGTCCTATCAAGTCAGGCTCAGCTCGTGTACTTCACAAGTTATCCTAAACGGGGAACAACAAGGTCGGACTGGTGGGCAGTATGCAAGACCAAAGCTAGAAATACCTTTGAGGTTGACGATATAGCTTATCAACAGGATGAACTACCTCTTGTAACAAATATTATAGAAGCGGACATGACGGAAGTTCCTCATTACACATCTAATTGTGTAGAAGAAGTAGAATTATCTGAAGAGGAAGATGCAGATAAAAGTGAAGATGTAGAGGAGGAAGAAGAAGAAGAAGAAGAAGAAGAAGAAGAAGTAGATGAGCTAAACGAACTAGATGAATTTTCAGAAGAGGATTAAATCTGTACGTTTGTTTTATCATCATATTTGACACTTTAGTGACACTTCTATCATATAAATCTGTGACACTTCAGTGACACTTTATTGACACTTTTATCTGTGACTATGATATTTTTCAAAAATCTGTGATGTCTATCATATAAATATGAATTTTTGTTTTATTGTCATATGTTATTATCAGGTATGACTAGACCAGGAGGACGACGCAGAGGATTTTACATTAGGCAGTCCCGTCAGCCTCGGCCTGGGGATGGAGAGGGCAGTTCCGTACCCTCATCCTCATCTCTGAGTACGCCAGTGTACCGTTCTGTTCCCGGTCCATTACCGGGACAGGGCAGTTCTAGCAGGTTGGCGACTCCTCCCTCGTCGTCCAGCCTTCCTGATCCCGCGTCCAGCATCCCTGATCTCCCGTCCAGCATTCCTCCTGTCGACGGCTCTATGGAGGGAGCCCGCGTCGAGCATATGGAGGACGGCGATCAGACTGATCCTGCCCAGGCAGGAGGTGAGAGCGACCCTCCATGCGCTCCCCCGGACGAGATGCGTATAGAGATTTGGACGGACGGACCTATGAAGTAAGTTAATTAATTAATATATATTTCTCAAATGATTATATGTACATATATATTCATGAAAAATTATTATTGTACAGATATCGGCCTTCTGCAGTACAGAGACAGCTGGGGTTATTTCTGAGGCAGAACTATGGTGAGCCTTGGATTAACTACTCAGATGCTCCCGCAGATAGGAAGGCCTTTTGGTTCGCCCACTTCAAGGTAAAAAATTTGTTTATTTTTAAATTTTAATAATTATTTGTGTATATTATACAACTTTTGTATTTTACTTCTTGTAGAGGACCTATTTCTATCCACCACACCGGGCGGCGAGGATCGAGGGCCAATTTTCTGCCATCGTAGCCAAGTTCATCCGTGATGCGATCCACGACCAGAAGTGTCGTGATCGCTCCGGACAGTCGATCCATGGTTGGATCACGCCAGAGCAGTGGGCTGCGATGAAGGATAGATTCAGCGAGCCCAAGTACCAGGAGCGGTCTGACAAGGCCAAGGTGGCGCGGTCGAGCGCCGGTAAGTGGTGTGGTGGCTCCATTCCGATGACGGAGCATTTTCGTCGTCTGGTACGTTTCCTATGACGGACATTAATTTATATATAGTTCGATAGAATGCTTACTACTAATAATAGATAATATATTTTAACAGGTAAAAAATGGTGAGGACCCGAACATGGTGACCGTCTTCCTGGTCACCCATCGGAGGGCTGGGGAGTTCATTGACGAGAGGGCGACGCAGGCATATGTACGTTCTATTCTTTATATTAATTTACTATAATTTAGAAAACAGAAAAATAGATATCAATATAGACTTTAGCAAACACTTACACGTTAGCAAACATGTTCTAGGCCGAGTTTATTCGGCTATAGGAGGAGGCGGCTGCTGCTGCTGCTGCTGCTAGTGCGCAAACAGAGGAAGGGGCTGGTACTTCCTCCCAGCCGCCTACAGCTCCATCGTCGGACGAGCTCTGGATGACCGTCGTTGGCGGTCTTCAGAAGGGTACGTACTACGGTACGGGATCCTATGGTGCGTATTTGGCTTCGGAGTCATCCCGGGCCCCCTCTGTCAGTGCGCAGTCTCCGGCTTCGCAGGCGTCGTCACGAGCTGAGGATGTTCGTCGTCAGATCGAGGAGCTGTGTCGCGAGTTGCAGCAGCAGATTTCTGATGCGATCGAGCGACGATCCGACCCTCCGATCGTCACCGGACGATTTGATGCGGTCGAGCGCAGTATACAGGAGCTGATGAGTCTGCATCAGGCTACAGCTGCCAGCTTGCACACGCTCACCGAGTCTACGCAGCGCACAAAGCGTAGACAGGTCGAGCTGGAGGGATCGCAGAGGAGCATGTCTGCCTCACTCACTCAGGTTTCGGCTTCGTTTGAGGCGAGTACTGAGAGGGTGGTGAGTACCCTTGCTGTTTATGGTGAGCGACTGCGAGAGCTGGAGCAGATACGTCCTCCCGGTCCATCGACGGTGCCGACTCCAGACATTGTACTGTCTCCTACTGCCCCTACGGTGCAGCTCACCCACGAGCAGTATGACTACATTCTATCCCAGTTGTGCGGCAGGGGTCCGTAGTGATTTCATTGATTTTTTTATGACTTGTATGTATTGGCCCTATGGGCAAATTGTTTATTGGTACACTTTCGTTTATACACTTGGTGGGAAACTTTTTATCTTCCATTTTTATTTGACTCTATTGGATGTTTGTGAGATGTGTGTCTGTGATATTTACTTTGCACTGACTCCTATTTTTATTGTGATATTTACTTTGTGATATCTGCGACGGGGATGACAAATATACCTACGCTGGGTTATAAGCGATGATCTGATATACAAAGGAGGTGCTGCCGAAATTTTAAAAAAATATAATGTGTATTTTTGTGATGATGTGTGTCTGTGTTTACATTGAATGTGAAATGCAGTGTTCGAAACCATCGACAGTTTCGATTACTGTACTTCACACACACTGTAAACACAGACACACAGCATAACAAAAATACCAATTCTATTTTTTTTAATTTTTTTTATAATATCTGCGACGTATAGCGACGTTCCGCGACGGACAACGACGGAACGTACACGTCGCTATACGTCGCTAACTAGTGACGTAACGTCGCTAGACGTCGCTAAACTGCTGACATGGAAAATGACAACCTGTCAGCGGACGTCGCTAAATTTGTCGCTAGGCGTCGCTAAAGTGCACACGTGGCTGCCATGCCATGTCATCATATATAAAGTTTATGGCGTCGCAACGTGGTCGCTCTATGTCGCTATTTTGGCGACGTAATCTTACGTAGCTATCTGTCGCTAATTTTGCGACGTCTTGCGACACTATTCATGCCGTCGCAAACAGCGACGTTCTGTAATGAAATTGTCATCTGCGACATGCCTATACGCGACACCCAATTTTCATCGCTAAATACGTCGCAAATTTATTTTAGCGACGTATTTTCCTTATTTAGCGACGTCTTTTGACGTCGCTAAAATGGGTTATTTTTGTAGTGTAACATAAATTTAAAAGGGTAAATTGTAAAAAAAATCCTCGTTAGATCGCCACCTTTTGCATAGAAAGACCTATTAGCCAAAATTAGCAAATAAAGACTCCCACAATATATGACTGGTTCAAAATGGCCCCTACCATCCGATAGACGTTAGAAATGGCCTTAATGATATTAAAAAAAAAACCTAAACTACCCTCCCCCATTCCGTACCAGCCCCCCTTCTCTACCAAACCCCCCTCTCTTTCCCTCCGCCGGCCAGCCCCCCTCCCTCCGCTGGCCAGCTCCCCGCCCCCTCCTCCTCCCCGTCCCCCGCATCTCCTCCCCGTCCCCTCCTCTTCCTCCCCGCATCTCCTCCCCGCCTCCCACCACCGGAGAGAGAGGAGGGAGAGTGGAGGAAGGGTAAAATGGTCATCACAGTCCCAACTTAACACCAGTTAGCAGAAATGGAGTCATTTGAGCATAATTGAAACGTAATGGGTTGTTCAAAGCAAGGAGTCTTTAATTGCATTTTTCATAGATCTAAGGGAAGATTTTTTGTAATTTACCTAATTTAAAAACATACCCATTTCATTTTCAGTACAGAAAGGATTACCTCCCTACTTCCTTTCCATTGCACATATCCAAACATGGACTCGGTCTTAGAAAAAAACATAAAGGAAGAATCAATTAACATATTGAAGCATGTGAGCGAAAAGTGGAGTTGGGCACTCACTATGAATAAACAAGCACTTCCAGCATGTTTTTTTTTTAAAGTACGGCTTATCATTCTGAATTTATTTTGCACTTTTAGGGCCAACTGTCTTTCAACTTTCACAATAAGTAAAAGGAATAATAAGCTCATGTGACTCGATCAACTGATTTTTTACCACTCAACTAGAACTTTTATGCCTCTCCCTGTTGACCACAAGGGTCACTCGGGTTCAGGACCGGCCCGCGGGGTTGGGTTGTCCTATCCAGAGCTAGATTTAGTTGTCCCTTGATCTTTATTGTAGGTCGATCCTGAAGGATCATCCACAATTCGGACCTGTATTGGATCATGCTTAGTTTGGGTATGGCCCAAGCAGAGAAGTGTTGTCCAAGTCTGAACTCTTGTCTGGCTTTAGTGAACGAAAGCACTATATAAGCACATATATATGTTCTGCTATGCAGCCCATTCTTTGTCTTTGGCATTCTAACCTAGCCGGAAGAGAAGAGGATGAAGGGAGCTCAATCCCACGAGCTCGACGTCTCGCTGCCGGCCAGCGTGCTGTGGGGGGTCTACGGCACGCTCCGCCTCGCCGGTCTCATTGTCAAACTGCTTCCCGACCACATAACGAAGATTGGTGTCGAAGAAGGGGATGGTGGCGCTGGAAGTTTTCTTCGCAAAACCTTCGCTGCAGGTTTTCATATCAAACACCAAAATTATAAAGTTATAACGAGATTTAAGGCTTATATATTTATATAATAGTATTTTTTAAGTACTAATTATAAAGGACATAACTATGATAGAAGAGAAAACCGATAAAATTGTTTGTCATAAAAACTATCAAAATTGTACTAAAAAATCAAATTACCCTTAAAAAAAATCAAATTACCTTGCTCCCTCTCTCTCTCTCTCCCTCCGGGCTGCCACCCTCCTCCTACCGCCCTCCGGGCTGCCCCCTCCCGTCGCTCCCCCAGTTGACCCCACCCGCGCCCCCTCCCTTCTTTCTACCGCCCGCCCCCGGCTGCCCCACTCCTTCCATCATTGCTGCTGCCGCTGTCGCTGGTGCCCACCCCACCCCTCTCTCTATCTCTTTCTCTCTCTCTCTCTCTCTCACTCTCTCCCTCCCCACCGACGTGCGCAGCAGCACATCGTCGCCATCGCCAGAGAGGGGGGCATCGTCACAGAGAGGGGGGCATCGACGGAAAGAGGGGGAAAAGAGGGGGCAGGGCTATATAGTTTTGGAAAAAAATAAAAAAAAAATCAATAGTTGTTGATATCAAGTTGTTGAGTAAAATAGTTTAGGATATGAAGTTGAAAAACAGAGATAGTTGAGGGTATCAAGTTACAAATTAGGCTTAAAAGAGTAAAGAATGATTATTACGCAATTTTAATCAAATACTTCTTGATGTCTGAGTACACTATGTAAGGAGTAAAAATATGTTTTAATGACACTTGATGAGTGTCCATTTTTAATGACTTTTCATGACATTTTTGAGTATTGTCTAGAGGGGAAATATTGCACTACAAAAATATTGTTCTATAATTATAGAACAATTTTGACTTTCAGCGACACGACAAAAGTGTCATGTAATAACTTTTACAACAAACCTATTGTAAAATGCATTACTATTACTATTTTGCTCTTTTGCCAGGATATCCGGCCAATCGTTATCACAAGGAGAAGTTTGTGAAGTTCGACGATGAACAGATGTTGAAAGAAATCATGGTAGTCGAAGGAGGACTGCTGGACAATGGTTTTCGATCGTACCTGTTCCATTTGGAGGTTACAGAGAAGACCGATAGCTCATGTACCGTAAAATCGAGCATAGAGTACGAACTTGATGACGAACACGCGGCTAGTGCCGCTTATGTCACCACCGCTCCCCTCGTCGTCGTAGCAGAAGCCGTTTCCAAGTATCTGCTCGAGAAGAAGAAAACTGATCATGCCTAACAAGCTAGTTATGATGCTCTCGAGCATTTTGTTTGACAATAATGCTTCGTTGTATAAGCAGTGCATATGTTTCATCGGTACTATAATGGAAAATAAATTCTATGTGAACACAAATTATTTACAAAAGCTTGCAACTCTCCCTACTCATAGTGTTGGAATAACTAGAATATTTGACTCTTCACCTTCTGTTATTGAGCCAAGTGCTATAGCTTGCAAATATATTGATGGGGATCTCCTCGGAACTCCAAACATCATCCTGGCTCTGGAAACTCTAAGAGTCATCTTGGCTATGCTGTTACTTTTTCAGACCTTTTTCCTCTTTAATATGGAATGGCCTCATACTTCTATATATATAAAACTTGCTGTAATATTTGACTATGAGATAAGAAACCAATTTCTTCACATTCTATGTTCCTTGTTCTCTGATTTCTTTATGGTATCAGAGAAGGCTTCTTGAAATTTCTCTCTATTCTCTGTTTGCCATGGGGGAGTCTACTAAAAAAAACCCATTTTGCTTCCGTTGAATCCTTCGTCTTTGCTCAGTTCTTCTAAATGGTTTTAACTACATTCCTTGGTCAAGAGCCATCACTCTTGCTCTTAATTCTATGGAGCCACGGGTAGCAGAAATTTTCAGCTAGCAGCGATAATCCAAAGTATGAAGAATGACTTTGCAAAGATCAGTTGGTTATGTCTTGGCTTCTCAATTCTATGGAGCCTCGGGTAGCAAAAATTTTCAGCTTTTCTGATTCTGCACATCATCTTTGGACTTCTGTCAAAGAGATGTATGGAAACCAAAATAATGCTGCAATAATTTTTCAATTAAAGAAGGATATAGACGGACTGCAGCAAAATGGAAGACCTTTTACTGAACATTTGGGGAAGCTCAAAAACATGTGGAATGAGTTGGATTTATACAGACGTCATACTACTGATTCGGCAACGCTTCTTAAAAGAGCTGAAGAAGACAAAATATTTCAGCTCTTGGCAAGTCTGGATCCAGATTATGAGGACTTGCGCAGTCACATATTGATGAGTACTTAAATGCCTTCTTTCAATTATGTTCTTACTACTATCCAACGTGAAGAAGTAAGGAGGAAAGTGATGAACTTGTAAACAAAATCAAAGGGAGAAGTTTATGATTTTAAAGCCTTTGTGGCCGGAGCCAAGAAGTCAGAAGGAAAGATTTACAAAGAAAAAGGTGATTTGCATTGTAGTCATTGTGGGCAAAAACGTCATACCAAAGACAAATGCTGGATTCTTCATCCTCATCTAAAACCAAAATTTGGAAAAAATGGCAAAGGAGAACAAAAACACAATACCAAAGAAGAAGATTGGTGAAGGCTTTTATCTAATGGCTTGTATTTTCTTCTTTAAGTTCCAAACAACTCAAGAGGACTCCATGCCACTTCTATCCAAAAACGTGTACTGTGGCATCAACGTTTGGGACATCCCTCTGAATCAGTTTTATCAAGCCTATTTCCAACACTAGAAAGATTCTCTCAAGATTGCGATATTTTTCATTTCTCAAAGCAAACCAGGCTGCCCTTTGATCTTTCCTTGACAAAAACCAGCAAACCTTTTGAGATTGTTCACTCCGATGTATGGGGTCCAGCACCACTAGAATCTTTTGATGGTTTTAAATTTTTTGTTATCTTTGTTGATGATTATTCTCGAGCTACTTGGCTATATTTACTAAAATCAAAAAGTGAGGTTGCTTCTATTTTCAAAGACTTTCATAAACTTGTCATGAACCAATTCTCCTCTCAAATTAAAATCTTGAGATCTGATAATGGCACCGAATTTATGACCAACGATCTATCACAGTACTTAAATTCCTATTGTGTAATTCATCAAACAATTTGTGTTGGTACACCCCAACAAAATGGGATAGCGGAGAGAAAAAATCGAGATCTCTTAGAAAAAAACAAGGTCACTCATGTTGCAATGAACGTTCCAAAAGATTTTGGTCTCAAGGAGTTCTCACTGCCGCCTATGTGATCAATAGGCTCCCAAGTTGAGTCCTTTGCCTCAAATCTCCTCTTAAAATTTTGAAAGGAAGGAAGATTGATCTATCGCACTTGCGTATCGTTGGTTGTGTTTGTTTTGATTATATTCAAAGCTCACATCGAGATAAACTTGATTCACGGGCTGTCAAGTGTGTTTTCATGGGCTATTCATCGATACAAAAAGGGTACAAGTGTTATGATCCAAGGAATAGGAAAATGATTATATCCCGTGATATACGATTTGATGAAACTACTGCATTCTTTGACAAAACTTGTAATAATGAACTTCAGGGGGAGATCTTTTTTGAACCTGTGCCTTTGCCAATAATTGACACCAATGACGACTCAAGTTCTATAACCACTCCTTGCTCACCAAATTTTATTCCAGATGCAAGTTCTTCTGAGCATAACAAAGAGCTTCAAACAATTGAAGAAGAACCACCTCTAATCAACTTACCTACAGCTGCACCAAAAAGAAATCCAAGCAGAACCCGGAATCCTCCACCAAAGTTCAAGGATTTTGTCAACTATGCCACCAAATATCCACTTGACAAATTTGTCTCTTATGCCAATGTGTCTCAGTCTCATGCTGCATTTCTAAGCAACCTCTTGAAGTCTTCAGAACCAAATTCCTTTCAAGAGGCAAATTCTCAATTGATTTGGCGTAATGCAATGAAAGAAGAAATAGAAGCTCTTGATAAAAATCAATCTTGGAGTGTTGTCAAGCTACCCAAGGGGAAGAAAGTGGTTGGTTGTAGATGGGTATATAAAACTAAATTCAACAGTGATGGTTCTATTGAGAGGCACAAGGCCCGACTGGTAGCTAAGTATTTTACTCAAACATTTGGAGTAGATTACAAAGAAACCTTTTCTCCAGTAGCTAAAATGAATACGATAAGGGTTTTATTATCTGTTGCTGTCAATAATGACTGGCCCCTATTTCAAATGGATGTGAAAAATGTATTCTTGCATGGAGAATTAAAAGAAGAGGTCTACATGAGCTTGCCACCAGGTCATCCTCTGGAAAAGGAAGAGGGAATGGTGTGTAAATTACACAAGGCCATTTATGGACTCAAGCAATCTCCAAGGGCTTGGTATGCAAAATTAAGCTCTGTCCTTGAATGTATTGAATTTAAACGAAGTAATGCAAATTCATCTTTGTTTGTCAAGGATGGATTAGCTAGAAGATTAGTGGTACTTATCTATGTTGATGATCTCATCGTTACTGGTAGCAACATAGAAGAAATTCAAAAACTCAAGGCCTTTTTGCATAAGAAATTTGCTATTAAGGATTTAGGATCCTGAAAATATTTTTTGGGCATTGAAATTGCTGCTTCCAGCAAGGGATTATTTCTAAACCAACGCAAATATGTGTTGGATCTCCTACAAGAGACGAAGATGATGGAATCAAAACCAATTATTACTCCAATTGATTGCAAGTCCAAACTTGGTCTAGAAGGAGAGTTGTTAACGGATGTAAATTACTATCAAAGGGTGGTAGGGAAGCTTATCTATCTTACTATCACTCGGCCCGACATTTCTCATGCAGTTAGTTTGGTAAGCCAATTTATGCATGCTCCAAGAACAACTCACTTACTTGCAGTAAAAAGGATCCTAGGTTACTTAAAAGGCTCAATTGGCCGTGGAATCTTAATGAGGAAAAATAAAAATTGTCATATTCTTGGTTACTCAGATGCTGACTAGGCAGGGTGCCAAATTGATCGAAAATCTATCACCGGATATTGTACCTTTGTTGGGGGAAATCTAGTCATATGGAAGAGCAAGAAACAAAATGTTGTTTCCTGATCAAGTGCCGAAGCTGAGTATAGAGCCATGGCTGATGTGGCTTGTGAATTAATCTGGCTCCAAGGACTTATAAATGACTTAGGTTTTAAAAATTCTCAATCAGTGACCCTCTTTTGTGATAATCAAGCTGCTCTTCACATCGCCTCCAATCCAGTGTTTCATGAACGAACAAAACACGTTGAGGTTAATTGCCATTTTGTTTGAGAGAAGATTCAGTCCAATCTTATTCAAATCGCTTTCATCCGAAGCAATGAGCAGCTGGCAGATATCTTCACCAAAGGACTATCATTAGCTCAATTTGAAAAAATCTTGTCCAAGCTTGGCTCAATCAACATTTTCGCCTCCGCTTGAGGGGAAGTGTTGGAATAACTAGAATATTTGACTCTTCACCTTTTGTTATTGAGCCAAGTGCTACAGCTTGCAAATATATTGATGGGGATCTCCTCGGAACTCCAAACATCATCCTGGCTCTGGGAACTCTAAGAGTCATCTTGGCTATGCTGTTACTTTTTCAGACCTTTTTCCTCTTTAATATGGAATGGTCTCATACTTCTATATATATCAAACTTGCTGTAATATTTGACTATGAAATAAGAAACCAATTTCTTCAGATTCTCTGTTCCTTGTTCTCTGATTTCTTCACATAATCACAAGCTTATCGGTAACTACAACAGCAAAAACAAAATCTATATCCCAAAATTTTCATATTGACAATTTTTGACATCTCAGAATAGTTCAGGAAACTTGGAAATCTTTGGCAAAATAAATAAATAAATGAACTAATAATTCAAACATTAATTGAGCACAATTGGACAAAAACTTATTATTATTAATCCAAAATTGAGCAAAATTGAAAAAAAAAAAAAAAAATGCATACAGATTTAGAGGGGCATTCCGAGAATTGAACTCGGGACCTCTCGCACCCTAAGCGACAATCATACCACTAGACCAAATGCCCACGTTGTTTCGATAGTGCAGTTTTCACTATTTGGCTAACTATATTACTATTAATCCAACATTAAAAGACTTGGTTCGAAAAAATATTAAAGAAATATGGCTTCGCCCGGGTTCGAACCGGAGACCTTCAGTGTGTTAGACTGATGTGATAACCAACTACACCACGAAACCTCGTTGTCCAATGTGATTATGGATTTTTATGTATACTTGAATGATATGGAATGGGAGACGTAACTTATCTAATAATTAAGCTAAGCGCCATGTATGGAAAGAATAATACATTCCGACAGTCGGCCTGACAAAAATCAAACAGGTTGGCACATGTACATTTAAGTTAAGCGACATATCTTATCCAGGGCCGGCCCAGAGGGTGGGCGAGGTGGGCGATCGCCCTAGGCCCCTCGATAGACAAGGCCCCCAAACGGAAACTACAATTACTTACAAATCCAGTCATTCCTTATAATTGGAAGATCCAAATAAGCTTACACCCACTTAAGTAGTACGTGTAATCAGACGGCTCAAAGGAGGCAGGCATATACCTACTTATATATATATATTAAGCTTTAGTAATTAAAATTGCAGTAACAGACTTTGAACCATAGATCAAAAAATACATTAAGAGAACTATTACCATAGGACCAACTAATTTACTTGTTCAGTAAGATTACTTAACTAGTTTTTTTTTATTTGTTAATTTTTTAGAAGAGTGAATGATAAAATTGGTATCCGAGAAAAAAATCAATAAAATTTATTTGGGAAAACCGAATGGTTTCCATTCACCCGTTCAAGAAAACTCACGTTCAAATTCCGCCCTAGGCCCCAAGATTTCTCGGACCGGCCCTGATCTTATCTAATAATTCATCTTATTATTCTGTCAAAAGTGACTCAGAGAATGAAGCGATATATGACTGGCAGTGGGATTGACGGATTGTGATTATTACGTGAATATTTAAGCTAAGATTTGGCAACCTGCTTGATTTTCCGCCACTCCATTTTTATGCTAAGCTAAGCTATTATCACTGCAAACCTACTTAATTTCCGCAAGACCTTATGGCAAAAATTGAACTTAACCGACTGGCAGAATTTATACATGCACATTAATACATTATGTCAATCTAAATGGCAGAAAGTATTATTCTTCTAAACTTGTTACTTCCTATCCTATTTGTTACAAATTTCTTTTTTCTGATAAGCAAATATCTACTTAGGGTGGGGTATAGTACATGGATAGAAACATATGGATTGAGGTAGAAAATCAAATCATAGATATGGTTGAGGGCACGGTCGTCTTGAGATTTAGAGGGTCATATTAAAAAACTTAAGATAAAGTCCTATTTTATGGAAACATAAAAACAAAAAAAGTTATCAATGTCATACATTATTGACGCAAGTTTAAATTAATTTTCTGAAAAAAAATGATGCATATTTATAAGTAAAGAATTAATAAGAGAATATCGATTAACTTTTATGTATAATAAGAATTCTATTGATCGAAAGACTATAAAATTTAAATATTAGAAAATAGTACTCTTTGCAAAATCTTCATAAACTCAATTGCAGAATAAACTTGTTAGGAAAGACAAGACCCAGCATGTTATCAAAATTTTCAATATACATACTAGCGTGAAATCTTTTTATGCGAAAATGTAGTGCCTTGAACCATATTTTATTTTTTTAAAACTTGTGTTTTACTTGATATGATTATGGTAAAAAATATACCAAAGTTATTTCCTTTCAAGTTTCAACCTAGTATTTCTTTTCCCCAAAAGGCAAGAGGTTGATGGCGCGTAAATTTTAAGAAAATATATTCAAATAATACGCATCTGGAAAAAAATTAACCAATTTTTCAAAGAACCTATGCTTTACTTGTCAATTAAGATTTTGTTCAACATAGTATTTTTTATAGGAGAGGCTAGATGTTTATGGCTATGAGAGCCGTTTCCACCAAATGAATTCAAATTATTGTCCATATCGTTAATCAAATTATTCATTCAAATTTTACTTTTAGATATAATACAACTTAGCCACACATTTTGACAACGGTTAAAAAAATGTTACATATAAAAAGAGAGGGATAAAGAAAATAGATTTACTATAATAAAATAGAGACGCAAGGATTAGACCTTGTACCTCTCTTCTATGCAAAGCAAGTACTCTACCATTTAATTTGTAAACCGTGTTTGGTTCATTGCAATGTATTTGTAACCGTAATAGAAAAACATTGTAGTGTATAATTATAGTTATAATTAATTATTTTATTTGGTTGAAATACATAATTAAATCATGTAATGTATAATATTCAAATATTTGGTTTAATATATAATAATATGGAATGATAGTTATTACTTATATCAGTTTCACAAAGATATGTATTTGACATTTATGTTTTATATTTGGACCAACTTTAACATTTATCTCTATCTCTACTATTATAGGGGACTTCAAAACGGCTCCAAATTAAGCCGTGTAAGCTATATGTATATAATCCACCATTTTATTTTAAAAAAAATTATGGAATAAAATAATTTTAAACTTTCTCGTTTTTCTTTCACATAATCGTATACCTTCTTTTTTATCCACAAAAATTTTTTCTCAACTATTATAAAGGGGCTTCAAAATGGCTCCAAATAATAGAAAATTTCGCATAGAGGGATGAAATTAGCTATATTTACGAAGAAGAGAAAGAGTTTACGACATTTACACAGAGAGGGATGGGGCACCATCTGCGATGGCTCCCGTGTCTGATGCAATCTAAGATGGCGCCCAATAGGCTCCAAGAGTCTGGCACCATATTATATAAGAAGCAAGTACTCTACCATTTAAATTTGTGTGTTTGTTTTATTGCAATGTAATTGTAATAGAATAAAATTTGTAATGTAATAATTATAGTTATAATTAATTACCATGTTTGGTTAGAATATATAATTAAATCATGTAATGTAAATATTAATTACATTCAAATATTTGATTTAACATGGAATGATACTTATTATATATTTATACAGTTTGACAAATTTACATATGATATATATATTTTTTCTGTTTTGGCCAATCTTAACATTTATATAAATATAAGTAATCTGGTAGGAACCCATTACGCACGGATATCCTCACAACACGTTGACTACGGTTATTGTTTGTTTGGATGGGATGCCATCTTAGATGGCTCCGGTGTCTGGCACCATCTAAGATGGTGTACCACATGATTGAAGGAGTCTGGCGCCAGCTCCAAGAGTCTGGTGCCATCTTACATGGCGTCCAATAAGGTTTGGCACCATCCTAAATGGCGCCCAATTTTTTTTTTATTTCTCTTTCACAACGGTCATATTTTCGACCGTTGATTTTTTTTTACAACGGTCATATTTCCCACCGTTGAGAGTGAATACATATAAACTCTTCATTCATGAATTCTTCATTCACCAATTCGCACTTCAAACTTTCTCTACTTCTTCACAATTTTTCCATTCGAAAACTCTCAATTCACCAATTTTCCAGTTTAGAAGCCCTACATTCTTTCAATATCAATCGAAATCTCAGAATATTGTGCTCGCATGGAGGTGCACTAAATGGGTTATCCTACGAAGGAGGTTTTATCCAAATTCTTATAACCGATCGTAGTATTACATTAAATAGTTTACATAGTCTGATTATTAACATTTTTTCTCTTTGATATGAATTTATATTAAGACATATTTATGTTTCTCATTGTTTATCGATGTCATATATTGTTGAGCAAGTTTAATTTAATTTTCATAAAAAAAAGATACATGTCTATAAGTAAAAAATTAATAAGAGAATATCGATTAACTTCTATGTATAATAATTTTATTGATCGAAGGACCATAAAGTTTAAATATTGTAAAATACTACTCAAATTTGCAAAATCTCCATAAAGTTAATTGCAGAAGAAACTTATTAGCAACGACAAGACGAAGCATGTTGATCAAAATATTCAATATATATACTAGCATGAAATCTTTTTATGCAAAAATGTAGTGCCTTGAACCATATTTTATTTTTCAAGAACTTTTGCTTTACTTGACATGGTTATGTTAAAAAATATACCATGTTATTTCTTCTAAGTTTCAACCTAGTATTTCTTTTCCCAAAGGCTAGAGGTTTATGGGACGTATCCAAGCTATTTTAACAAAACAAATTCAAATAATACTCATAAAAAAAAAAATTAAAACCATTTTTTTCGAAGAACCTTTGTTTTACTTGTTAATTAAGATTTTGTTCAACAATATATTGAGGTTATTTCTTACAACAAAGTATTTTTAGAGGCAAGATGTTTATGTGGCTGTAAAAGCCATTTCTACCAAATGAATTCAAATAGTATGTCTCCATATCGCTAATCAAATTATTCTTTCAAATTTTATTTTTAGATATAATACATATTAGCCACACATTTCACAAAGGTTAAAAAATGTTACATTTTTTTTTTGAAAGAAGGTAATTGTGGCGAACGCTCCCATCGGGAATCGATCTTCTGACTCAGGCCGCATGCATCTCTCTTAACCACTATGCTAAAGGTCATTTGCGATTGCTTGCCATTGCCATTGCTGCTCAGAGCGACAAAAGGAAAATGTCGAACACATTCTGCACTCAAGAGATCTGGCTGAGCAGGTGTGGACCGCCCTCTCCATTCGGTGCAGACAACTCGAGGATGTTGGGGGCTTCAACGATCTTTTGGTCAAATGGGGCAGAACCTCACACGGATACCAGATCGTTGCATCCGCCATCGCTTCACTTGGAAGAACCGCAACAAATTCAGATACGAGGGTCACTTATATACTCCAAATCAACTGATTAGGGAGGTTCTTAGGCAGACGCTCAAAATCAATAGAATCTGCAAGCACGTCAGGGAGTGTTTTTGGCAATCCTTGGTCAACTGAGTGTTTGGGCGGTGTGCGAGGGTTGGCCCTCCGCCACCTTATTTTGTTGTCCTTGCGCTTACTTGTAACTGCTTCGACATTTTGCGCCTTACTTATGAATAAAGCTTAGAATTTTGATTTATATATATATATATATATATATATATATATATATATATATATATATATATATATATATATATATATATATATATATATACACACACACACTCGCAGGGCTGTGCCATAATAGACGATGTTCTGAAGGAGCTTCCCCGAGTTGACGACCAGGTTAGTATATTAGTTGGCGAGCCGTTCATGGCTTCAACAGACTGCCTCCCATCGGATGGATGTGTTAGCTGCTGCTCCTATTTTTGAGCAAAAGCTCAAGTTTCCTAAGCATTAGTCCCACATTGGCTAGTGGGATTCCCTCCACTGTGTATATATTACATTTTCTCCTTTTGTTTCATTAAATGTGTTGTGTGAGAACTCCATGGGCCACATGCGCACGCTGCCGCCACCGTCCGGCCCGGCTTGGCTTGGCTCGGTTCGGTTCGGTTCGACGTGCGTTACGTGTGCGGGCACGTGCCCACATCTGCGGGCGCCGAATGCCGATTCGATTTCCTCTTCGGGTTCGGGCCGAGACCCTAAAAGATTTTTTGCTCCTTTCTAAAAATTTTGACCGTTACAAATTTTAAATTCCATAATGTTCACTGTTCATATTCTGTCTAGGTTCAATGAACCATATGATGGAAATCATTTTTTGTAACGCTCATCTTAGTTGACTCTTTAAATCTGCCATCATTCTTCTCCTCAGAATGGCCTATATATATCTTGTCCCACTCCTCCATATTACACACAGAAACTATTCTTCTCGAAACTCTCTAAATTTCTCGTCGTCTTCGTACGGCTGCTGTTGTTCCTTGTTGCTCTGGGCGGAGCTAAGTCAGGGTCATTCTCTTCACGTCGTGTGCGGCTACGAGATTCCGATAGAGCGGGGATTTTACTACTAGGGGCGTTCGGATTCAGTCTGCACATAGATCCGAGCTAACTCTTAGGGCAGTGCTACGTGCACGACTTTCCCGAAGTCCGGTAACAATTTAATATTTTATCTACTTGCAGTTTTTTTCCAAAGAAGAAAATCGAAGAATGTCCAACAATCTAAGAGTTAGTTATTCGTAAAATTTTCTTGCTGTAACAACTATCTACTCACAGCTTTCGAAAAACACTGTTATTCGTAGAGTTATTTGTTTCCTGTCTACACTATTTTCCATTTCTGTATATTTCTTTACAAAGTTTGTTGTTCACAACTTATTTCTTACTCAAATAAATTATTCAGTCACTTGCTAGCAAAGTTTTGAAACAATTCAATTTATTCTTCCTACGGTAGCAATTTATTCTTCCTACCGTAACAAGTTACTTTATTCACTCTACCCATTTATTGAGTTGCTGGTACAACATTTCATATATATTAGCTTTTTATCAATAATTTTTTTTTGAATAAATTGATCTCGGTTTAATTCTTTCAATATAAATAAAAAGTTGATATATTCACTTACATTGATATTCTTCATCTTGCAATTCTTTATCAGTTGGAAAATTGACACCTTGAGTACAAACTAGAAATTGACACTCCCCACATTCAATATTGTTTAATTCTTTTAATTTTAGTTTGCGTTACTCAATATTTAATTTAGGCTAAATAAAATAGTTAATTGATTTAGTAAAATTCCTTTAATTTTTAAAGTTTTAAAGTAGATATTTGTTTGGGAACAAGCCGAAAGGGCCCTTCTGTCAACAAGGCGAAAGATCGCTAAGCGACCGGTACTTAAGTGTTCCTAGTGAACCTCCGCTTGCTGGGATCCGTCCCCTGCAGCTAACCCAACCTTATCAAAACTTGAAAAACTAAAATTTTGAAGGTAGATTACTAAAATCATTTTAATTGTTAATTTTAGTTTAAAGCCATCTTATTGAGTAAATATAATTTTACAGACTTTAGAAATCATGACTTCCAAGGAAGAGACTTTTTCTGCAAAGCCTGAAAAATTCAATAGCACATACTTCAAGAGGTGGCAGAGCCAGATAAAATTTTGGCTTACCACTTTAGGCCTGATTTCTGCCATCGATGGGTCCACGCCTATCTCATATGATTCTGATGAGACTGAGTCTGACGTAGGGGTATCCAAATCATCCTCCTCTTCTGAACCCAAGACCCCTAAGGAAATAGACTACCATTGCTTCCACAGAATCTTAAGCGCTATGTCTGAGTCTCTCTACGACATATTTTTTGAATATAAAAGCGCTAAAGTACTCTGGGATGCTTTGGAAGATGAGTATGGTTGTGATGATGCTGGAATTGATAGATTCAATTCTACCACATTCAACCGATATGTCATGGTAGATAACAAACCTATCAATGACCAAATCCATAAGTTCCAAGAATACCTTAGGCATGTTCAAGCCAAGGGAACCTTCTTTTTTACTGAGCACAAAATAGGATGCTTGATAGATAAACTCCCTCCTTCCTGGTCTAAAGTGGCAACGGACCTTCTACATCTACAAGGATCTATTACATACTCTCAAGCTCTACAGAGAATTAGAACAGAAGAGCAATATAGGTCCTAACCCCAAAGCTAGGTCAAATGCCACATCTAAGGTAAACCTTGTAGAAAGCCATATATAACCTAAGTCAAAAAATCATCTCAAATCCAGGAAAAACTCCTTTAAAAAGAAGCAGAGTTTTCAACCTCCACACCAAAACCCTCAACCCCAAAAACCTAGAAACTTTGGTCAGACTCAGGATCAAAGGAGATTTTATTTTGTGTGTGGTAGAACCAACCATACAACCATCAACTGCTTCCAAAGGAAGAAAGAACCTATCCAGAACTCCTTCAAAGGAAAAGGCAAGCCAGAGGCTAACATGATTCTGTATGGGTCTTTCAGCTCTTTCAGGTCTGTTAGCTTTCAACCTGTAGTGAACCTGTCTTTCCGTTCTGATGATTGATGGTTGGATTTTGGAGCTAATGTTCATGTTTCATTTGATCGCTCCTGTTTTTCAACCTATCAGGAATCAGATGGAGGAGGCATGACTCTAGGAGATGGCTCAACGACACAAATTGTAGGAAGAGGAAGAATAGATCTGAAGATGATATCAGGAAAAATTCTAATTCTTTATGATGTGCTTTATGTGCCGTCTGTCAGAAGAAATCTTGTTAGTGGATCCTTCCTTGTAGCCTCAGGATACAAAATCGTAATGGAGGCCAAAAAAGTAGTTTTTTCTAAGAATGATCTGTTTGTTAGGAAAGGATTTGTAAAAGATGGAATTTTTGTTTGAAGTACCATGAATAAAATTTCAAATCCTCCTTTTATTGCAAATGTTGAATCATCAAATGTTTGGCATGGTAGACTAGGTCATGTGAACTTAGGATCTATTACATGGATGATGAACTTAGATCTCATCCCTAAGACTCCTATAGAGGATGAACACAAATGTGAGATTTGTGTTCAAGCCAAACACACTAGATTACCTTTCAAATCTGTCTATAGAGATTCTGAACTCGTAGAACTTATCCATAGTGATGTTTGTGATTCCAATAGGATCTTGACCCGAGGCGGTAGGAAATACTTTATTACTTTTATAGATGACCATTCAAAGTATTATTACACCTACCTCCTGAAGTCGACTAAAGATGAAGTTCTAGACAGATTCAAGGTCTATAAATCTGAAGCTGAGAACCAGTTGGATAGGAAGATTAAGATCCTTAGATCAGATCGTGGTGGAGAGTATACCTCAAATGAAATGACTAACTTCTGTGAAGAGAACAGAATTATGCATGAGGTAACTGCTCCTTATTCACCACAATCCAATGGAGTTGTTGAAAGGAAGAATCGCACTCTTTTAGATATGGTCAATGCAATGCTTCTCAGCTCAGGTGCCCCTGATAATATTTGGGGAGAAGCCTTATTGTCAGCCTGTTACATTCTTAATAGGATATCCAGTAAGACTAATGATAAGACCCCATATGAGTTATGGAAAAGTCGAACCCCTAGAATTAATTACCTCAAAGTTTGGGGAAGTCTAGTTAAAGTAGGAATTCCTGAACCCAAAAAGAGGAAGATAGGACCTAAGACTGTAGATATTGTGTTCATAGGATATGTCCTAGATAGCAATGCCAATAGATTTCTTGTAACCCATTCTGAAGTAAATGAAATCTCTAATAACACAATTATTGAAGCTAGAGATGCAGTTTACTTTGAGAATATTTTTTCCTTCAAGGAAAGAACCCCTTCATCTTTCTCTAACCCTTCTCTTACTCCATCTACTAGTTCTCATGATCAAATACCTAATTCTCAATCTGAACAAGTCATAGAACCTAGAAGGAGTAAAAGAGAAAGGATTGAAAAGAACTTAGAGAATGATTCTTCATATTTTTTTATAGAGGGCGATCCCTCAACTTATGAAGAAGCAATATCCTCTCCTGATGTCCCTTTCTGGAAAGAAGCTATTAACAATGAGTACAACTCCATCATGGAGAACAATACTTGATTTTTAGCAGACCTTCCTTTAGACAGCAAACCAATAGGTTGTAAGTGGATCTTTAAGAAGAAACTTAGAGCCGATAGTACCATAGAGAAATATAAGGCTAGATTAGTAGCCAAAGGTTTTATCCAGAAAAAAGGATTAGATTACTTTGATACCTATTCTTTTGTTGCTAGGATTTCTTCTATTAGAACCCTACTAGCCTTGGCTTCCATTTATGACTTGCTGATCCATCAAATGGATGTAAAGACAGCATTTCTAAATGGAGATTTAGAGGAAGAAATTTATATGTAGCAACCTAAAGGTTTTATTGCTAAAGGCCTAGAAAACAAGGTTTGTAGATTAGTAAAATCTCTTTATGGCCTAAAGCAAGCTCCCAAGCAATGGCACAACAAATTTGACAAAGTCATTATAGAATTTGGTTTTATGCCAAATGAATATGACAAATGTTTGTATTCTAAAAATACAAATAGAAGTTGTATTATTTTATGCTTGTATGTTGATGATATCCTTATTCTAGGATCTTCACTGGAACTGATAAATAACACTAAGAATTATTTATCTAACCAGTTTGGTATGAAAGACCTAGGTGAGACAAATCTGATCCTAGGAATGCAAGTGTCCAAAAGGAAAGATGGATATACTCTATCCTTAGCACATTCAATTGAGAAAATACTAAAAAAGTTTAAGTATTTTGACAAGAAACCTGCCCTTACTCTATATGATAGTAATGTCGTTCTAAAAAAGAATGTAGGATCACCCATAGAACAACATATATATTCACAGATGATAGGGTCCCTTATGTACATAATAAATAGGACCAGACCTGACATTGCTTTTGCTATTGGGAGACTAAGTAGATACACTAGTAACCCAAATCAATCACACTGGACTGCATTGGACAGAGTATTTAGATATCTTAAGGGTACTCTAGATTATAAACTCTATTATTCTAGACACCCTGATATCATAGAAGGTTACTCAGATGCTAATTGGGTAACTGATTTACATGATGTGAAATCCACAACTAGATATATTTTTACCCTAGCAGGAGCTGCGATCTCCTGGGGATCATGTAAACAAACTATCATAGCCAGAAGTACTATGGACTCTGAATGATAGCTTTAGATACTACTTGTACAGAAGCCAAGTGGCTTAGAAATCCTATTATGCATATACCTGTTTATGTTCATCCTATTCCTGCAATTTCTATAAACTGTGATAATAAATCTATTATAGAACTACTAAAGAATGATTCTGTGAATGCTAAGATGAACATGCACCTGCAGCTGCGCTTCAAGTCAATAAAGAGCCTATTGGAAAAATATGTGGTTCTTGACTATATAAAGTCAGAAAAGAACCTTGCAGACCACTTGACAAAGGGTCTGTCTAGGAATTTGATCCTAGAATCATCGAGGGAGATGGGGTTAAGCCCATAGTATAGTCATTAGCAGTGGCTGTAGTGCACCGTCCCTACATCATGTCCCGTACTCCGTCCACGGGGTGCGCGAGAAAGGAAGACTGTCGCTATCGATTCGGTCGGGACCGATAGGTCGGGATCGATCGAGTCGATCGAATGGGAACGATTGAATTAAGATCCATTCCTCGTTATGGAATGTCTTCTTCGGAACCAAGTCCCATATTCAGCGGGTTGTGCCTCAAGGATTGACTCTGCGGCCGAGTCGGGAGAGACCTCCCGTTGCTCTATTTTTTATGCCGCTTGCGTTGGTTTTGGCTTTGTTTTCTGAATGCATTTTCGTGAATGTTTTCGATGGTTTTCATGGCTTGCATTTCGAACTCGCATTTCCTATCGAACTTCTTGAACAATGCAGTATTCTAATCAGTTGCTTGTGCAATTTTAGATAATCGCGTGGGCGACGTCTAGCGCGACCAACAAGTTCTTTCGCCTGAAGTAAACTCAAGGTGAGTGGCTGACCCTTCTCTTCTCGACCCCTTCTTAGGTAAATCGATAGTATTGTTGCGAAAGAAAGAATGAATGCAAGGGCACGGGCACGA
The DNA here is from genome assembly GCA_029216955.1 of Iris pallida. Taxonomy (NCBI): domain Eukaryota; kingdom Viridiplantae; phylum Streptophyta; class Magnoliopsida; order Asparagales; family Iridaceae; genus Iris; species Iris pallida. The sequence continues at coordinate 8,217,178 of JANAVB010031619.1, forward strand.
TAAAATAATTAAGTTTCAAAGAGAACGAAGGCTATACCTTAATAACTGAATAATGTCAACTCGGTCATTGGACAACTTGTCGACAAGGAGAAAGTTTCCTCGAGCGACAACCCGGGGCCACGGGACCGACTCGGCCTAGGAGGAAACACGGTATAGCTGTGCTGGATGATAGCACGGGCTAGGCGGGGACTTTCAGCGGGGCTCACTACTTGCGTTGAAATGGCCCCGACTAACAAAGCTATAAGTCCAGGATGGCTTGTGGTGTCAGTGACCAATCACAGTAATATTGCACTTGGTATGAAAAATGATAACAATTGACAGGGAAGAACATGGTAAGTCTCATAAGGCGCGGCGCGGCCCGCCGTGGGTTAGTCTCAACGTGTTTCATATTATGCTTGTCATATGCTTGTTCGAAATTCATTAGGATGGTTAGAAACATTCATGAACTAAAGTCATATAAACTCTTCAACCAAATGAGAGCTTCGAACTTAAATAGTCATGCACCAGTACAAAGTGTAATGTACTGATCCTCGCTCTCCATGCAGGTACCCCGAACCACGAAGGGCGTGCCACCTAAAAGCTCATGACGACGTGAACCCTTTTTGAAGCCTCGTCCGCGTGTGAAGGCTTGTGTTTCTGGATTCCTTTTGAAGAAGACCCCATACTAAGTCCAAAAGAAGATTACGACTCGACTCCCCTCGATAGCAGGTGGAAAGTGTTATGTTTTGCTTGTAAAAAGGGATGTAATATATGGAACGACTATCTCATCGGCGTTCGTTTTGTAAGTCGAGTCATATTGTAGCCCGCACGGCAATGAATGTAAATGAAGTCAATATAAATGAAGTTTTATTATCAATGAAAAAGTCTACTTCTATTTCAAATGTGTCAATCAATTTCTCTGCGTACTCTAACTTGATGTTGTATTTCGGATGACCTTATGACTACGCCTTGCGCGATCGCAACTTAGGTTCGCACGACATCATGCCCGGGGGACGACTATCGATTCTATGGAATCGGGGCGTGACAGTGGCAACCCAACCGAGTCTGACTGGAGATCCCAAGAAGCTGGTTCAATGGGTAGAAACAAGCTGGACTATGTGACTATTATGGAACACTGACCTGAGATTAAATTCTCTTTAAAATAAAGCCCAGGAGGCTGTACATGTGTACATTGATACCCCATCCCTATGGTGACAGTATTTCGTTTGTGATATGGATAGGGTGAGTTTAAACTCTTAATAAGTCCAAGCATGATATGCAGGGTTGATTCCTATCACCAACCCTTAAGGACCTACCTATATGAGATGTCGTGAGGGCCACGACTATAGGACAGGACGATCCTAGACAACTCTCATGAATGTGTAAAAGTGTGCGTGGCCAACCAAACGCGCCACCCGATAGACCCAAGTACCTCTAGCGTACTATGTGTGCTATTGTCCGAGTCTGGTTCAAGAAGACTGATTTAAGGCGTAGTCCATCAAGCTCTTCTTCAGACAAAGATAATAGTCACTACGTGAGATTCAAGGCTGTAGTCCATCTCATTTATGTATAGTATACAACTGCCCAGAAATTCTCTTATCTTATTCTTCTTCTTTATATTATCTTGGAACTTGACCTTTTGGGGGGAGATTGTTAGCTGCTGCTCCTGTGTTTGAGCAAAACCTCAAGTTTCTTAAGCATCAGTCCCACATCGCCTAGTAGAATTTCCTCCACTGTGTATATATTAACTTTTCTCCTTTTGCTTCATTAAATGTGTTGTGTGAGAACTCTATGGGCCACACGCGCATGCCGTCGCCGCCGTCCGGCCCGGCTCGGCTCGGTTCGATTTGGCGTGCGTTACGGGTGCGGGCACGTTCCCACATCTGCGGGCGCCGAATGTCGATTCAATTTTCTCTTCGGGTTCGGGCCGAGACCCTAAAAGATTTTTTGCTCCTTTCTAAAAATTCTGACCATTACAAATTTTAAATTCCATAATGTTCACTGTTCATATTCTGTCCAGGTTCAATGAACCATGTGATGGAAATCATTTTTTGTAACGTTCATCTTAATTGACTCTTTAAATCTACCATCATTCTTCTCCTCAGAATGGCCTATATATATCTTGTCCCACTCCTCCATATTACACACAGAAACTATTCTTCTCGAAACTCTCTAAATTTCTCGTCTTCTTCGTACGGCTGCTGTTGTTCCTTGTTGCTTTGGGCGGAGCTAAGTCAGGGTTATTCTCTCCACGTCGTGTACGGCTATGAGATTTCGGTAGAGCGGGGATTTTACCACTAGGAGCGTTCGGATTCAGTCTGCACATAGACCCGAGCTAACTCTTAGGTCAGTGCTACGTGCACGACTTCCCCGAAGGCCGATAACAATTTAATATTTTATTTTCTTGCAGTTTATTCTCAAAGAAGAAAATCGAAGAATGTCCAACAGGATGTGGGCCTGGAAAATGTGTCGAAGACTACGACTTCTCTTTGAGGCAGGATACCAACCCCCACGTCCTTCGCTCGGTTTCTAGGCCGAACCCCCCTCACTCATCATAACCAAGTTTCTCTTATGGAACGTGAGGGGAGTAGGCTGCAGCATAACCCACAACAGGCTGAAAACTTTATGCAACTCATACAATGTGCGGTTCCTTGCCATCATCGAGCCGAAGGTGGCCTCTGCCAAACTAATGTCTTTCTAATTATTACTGGTCTTTCCTATTCTAAAAATCCCAGGTTATACAGGATGCTCAATTTCTCGCGGCGGATCCGGCTCTCATCTCAGACGAAGACAATGTCAGGTTGATGAGCACCCCAACCATGTAGGAGGTCCACGGGGTGGTAAGGGGATCCCTAGACTCCAGCAGCTCGGCAGGCCCCGATGGTTTCAACGGGATCTTCTTCTCCAAATGTTGGGACATCATCAAAGAAGATCTGCTAGAAGCTTTTATTTGTTTCTTTGCGGGTTTCGGCTACCCAACTTCTATCTCCAGTACTCGGATTGTTCTTATCCCTAAGTCGGACAACCCGGACTCCTTCAACGACTACATGCCGATTAGCTTATGCAACTTCGCCAACAAGGTGATTTGTAAGCTGCTTTCTAATCGGTTAGCTCTAGTTCTTCCTCTTATCATTTCACCCGAGCAAAGCGGGTTCGTCCGGGGCCGTGAAATTGCTGACAACCTGGTCCTGGCTCAAAATTTTTTTTAAGAAAATAAATTTAAATAATACGCATCTGAAAAGAAAAAAAACCAGTTTTTCAAAGAACCTATGCTTTACTTGTCAATTAAGATTTTGTTCAACATAGTATTTTTCTGGAAGAGGCTAGATGTTTATGGCTATATGAGCCGTTTCCACCAAATGAATTCAAATTATTGTCCATATCGTTAATCAAATTATTCATTCAAACTTTATTTTTAGATATAGTACGTCCTAGCCACACATTTTGACAATGGTTAAAAAATGTTACATATAAAAAGAGAGGGATAAAGAAAATAGATTTACTATAATAAAATAGAGACGCAAGGATTAGACCTTGTACCTCTCTTCTATGCAAAGCAAGTACTCTACCATTTAATTTGTAAACTGTGTTTGGTTCATTGCAATGTATTTGTAACCGTAATAGAAAAACATTGTAGTGTATAATTACAGTTATAATTAATTATTTTATTTGTTTGAAATACATAATTAAATCATGTAATGTAATATTCAAATATTTGGTTTAATATATAATAAATGGAATGATAGTTAATACTTATATCAGTTTCACAAAGATATGTATTTGACATTTATGTTTTATATTTGGACCAACATTAACATTTATCTCTATCTCTACTATTATAGGGGGCTTCAAAATGGCTCCAAATTAAGCCGTGTAAGCTATATGTATATAATCAACCATTTTATTTTAAAAAAATTATGGAATAATATAATTTTAAATTTTCTCGTTTTTCTTTCACATAACCGTATACCTTCTTTTTTATCCACAAAAAATTTCTCAACTATTATAAAGGGGCTTTAAAATGGCTCCAAATAACAGAAAAATTCGCATAGAGGGTTGAAATTAGCTATATTTACGCAGAAGAGAAAGAGTTTACGACATTTACACAGAGAGGGATGGGACACCATCTTCGATGGCTCCCGTGTCTGATGCAATCTAAGATGGCGCCCAATAGGCTCCAAGAGTCTGGCACCATATTACATGGCACCATATTATATGCAAAGCAAGTACTCTACCATTTAAATTTGTAAAGCGTGTTTGGTTTATTGCAATGTAATTATGATAGAATAAAATTTGTAATGTAATATAATTATAATTATAATTAATTACCATGTTTGGTTAGAATATATAATTAAATCATGTAACGTAAATACTAATTACATTCAAATATTTGATATAACATGGAATGATACTTATTATATATTTATACAGTTTGACAAATTTACATATGATATTTATATTTTTTCTGTTCTGGCTAATCTTAACATTTATATAAATATAAGTAATCTGGTGGGAACCCATTACGCACGGATATCCTCACAACACGTTGACTACGGTTATCGTCTGTTTGGATGGGACACCATCTTAGATGGCTCCCGTGTCTGGCGCCATCTAAGATGGCGTCCGACATGATTGAAGAAGTCTGGCGCCATCTATGATGGCGCCCAATAGGCTCCAAGAGTCTGGTGCCAATTTACATGGCGTCCAATAGGTTTTGGCACCATCCTAAATGGCGCCCAATTTTTTTTTAATTTCTCTTTCACAACGGTCATATTTTCGACTGTTGATTTTTTTATACAACGGTCATATTTCCTACCGTTGTGTAGGAAATAATAATGCCTTATTCTCATTGATGGAGACTGTTTACAATATATATAGTGTCTACACGATTGGGCTTATGGGCCATATTTATATTAGTTACAAATATAATCTAACACCCCCCTCAAGTTGGAGCATGCAAGTCACAAATGCCCAACTTGGGAAGTAAAGAATCAAACACATGCTTTCCTAGGGGCTCGGTGAAGAAGTCAGCCAGTTGAGAAGAAGTAGGAACATGCGAGGCTATTACGGTGCCATCTCTAATAGCATCGCGAACAAAATGCAAATCTGCCTCAATATGCTTACTGCGCTCATGAAATACCGGGTTCTGAGCCAGGTGCAGGGCTGACTGACTGTCATAATACACCGACATAGCAGACTCCTGGCGAACGCCCAAACACACCAATAACTCCTTCAACCATTTCAACTCACAAACAAGCGCAACAAGAGATCGGTATTCAGCTTCAGCGGAAGATCGGGAAACAGTTGGTTGCTTCTTGGTCTTCCAAGAAATAGGAGACCCCCCCAGAAACACCAACCAGCCTGTAATAGAGCGGCGAGTCATGGGACAACTTGCCCAGTCAGAATCACACCAACCAGAAAGACGGAGATCACAATTAGCTTTCAAAAGAATACCCTATCCCGGTGCATGTTTGAGATATCTGACAACTCTCAAAGCAGCATGCCAATGATCTTGTCGAGGCTCCTGTAAGAATTGAGATAAGATATGCACAGCATAGGCTAAGTCAGGGCGAGTAAATGATAGATAAATCAACCTCCCAACCAGCCTCCGATAAGTCTCTGCATCCGCCATCTTTGGACTAGTCGATTCTGCCAGCTTGTGATTGGGCTCCATGGGAAAACCAGCAGGTCGAGACCCCATCAAGCCGCATTCTGAAATGATATCCAATGCATACTTCCTTTGACACAAGGAAATTCCTTCTGCACTCTGAGCCACCTCTATGCCAAGAAAGTACTTCAACACACCAAGGTCCTTTATGTGAAAGCAAGAACTAAGGTACTTTTTGAAAGCATCTAAAGCACTTGAGTCATTACCAGACACAATCATATCATCCATATAGATCAAAACATGCAACTCTACCTTCCCTTTAAAAAGAGAGAAAAGAGAATAATCGGAATGAGATTGAATAAATCCATATGATATCAGAGAAGCAGCAAGCTTAGCAAACCAACAACGTGGTGCCTGTTTCAATCCATATAGAGACTTACGCAGGCGACACACTTTGTTGGGTTCACTATGCGAAAAACCTGGCGGCAACTTCATATACACTTCTTCTGTCAGATCTCCATGAAGAAAAGTATTGTGCACATCCATCTGGTGCAAAGTCCAGCCTCTCACAGCTGTAACAGCCAAGAACGCCCGAACTGTAGGTATCTTAGCTACCGGGGCAAATGTCTCTGAATAGTCGATTCCCTCAACCTGATGATTACCGAACACAACCAGCCGTGCCTTTAGCGTTCAACACTTCCGTCGGAGTTGTACTTAATTTTGTACACCCATCTACTTCCCAATGCTTTCTTCCCAGGAGGCAAATCGATAAGACTCCATGTCTCATTATCTTTCAGAGCCTGTATTTCAGTTTGAATAGCCGCACGCCAGCCTGAATGTCGCGAGGCCTGGCGATATGAAGTAAGCTCAACACCTGCAGTGATAGCTGCAAGAAAATCTCTGTCCAGCAGTAAATATGTCATAACTTAGAAATTGTGTTAGAGGATACGAAGTACCTGAGAAAGTGACTGGAACAGATGAACTGTGGTGAAAGGGGGACTTTTACTTCGAACAGCATTCATCACAAAATCCTGTAATCGTACTGGCTGTGATTTCTTTCTCATTCCTCTTCCCAATACTACCTCGTCGGGCACCTCTGGCAACACTGTATCCCCTGTATCATCAGTAGTATCTGCATCACCCCTAGCGGACTCTCCTGTCAATACTTCTGTAGCTACCTGTGCATCCTTGCCACTCGGTGTCGAGCCGCCAGCAACTACTCCAGCCTCAGCAACCGTAGCCGGCACCATCCCAAAAACCTCTATATCGTCTTCCGGCACCTCAACAGATGTATGGCATGTCGCAGAAGACATCTCGCTAACAGAGCCACATCTAGGAAATTCTTTTTCATAAAAAGTAACATCACGGGACACAAAAAATTCACCAGTCTCCAAATCATACAGTTTCCATCCCTTTTTATCAAGTGGATACCCAACAAAGATAAATTTTCTACTCCTGCTGGCAAATTTATCATGTCGGGATTTCAAATCATACGCATAGCACAGACAACCAAAAATACGTAGATGATCATACGAAGGAGCCGAACCATATAAAACTTTATAAGAAGACTTAAAATACAAGATACTAGAAGGTGTTCTATTTATCAAATAACATGCACCCAGAACACATTCCCCCCAAAAATTCACAAAAAGAGAACCCTGAAATCTCAATGCCCTGGCTACATTTAAAATATGTCGATATTTTCTTTCCACCCTTCCATTCTGTTGAGGTGTCCCAACACAGGATGTTTGGAACAATATACCTTGAGATGAAAAATAATCTCGTAAACAATTAAATTCAGTACCATTGTCACTCCGCACACGACGTATATCGGCCCCAAACTGACGCTTCACCATAGCAAGAAATTTAAGAAACATAGAATAAACAACACACTTATCCTTTAATAAAATAACCCAAACAGCTCTAGAAAATCATCCACCAAAGTCAAAAAATATCGTGCCCCATTAGATGACGGAACACCATATGGTCCCCATAGATCACAGTGTATAAGTTCAAAGCATCTCAAAGTACGACTACTACTATCAGGAAAAGCATCACGAGTCTGTTTAGCTTGATGACAAATATCACAAGCCTTATGAGAAAATACACTATTACCAGAGAGAAAAGGTAAAGTCTGTATTACTTTATTGAAGGATGCCCCAGTCTACTATGCCAAACCTCTGAATCACTCTCTCTACATGCCAGGATCACCGAAGCCAAAGAAGCTGGAACCTTCCCCAAGAAGTAAAGTCCACCCCTTTGTTCACTTGCTCCAATCACCATCCTCGTACTTCCGTCCTAAACAAAACACAAATCAGGAGTAAATAACATATCACAATTTCTGGCACCAATCAATTGTGAGACGGAGATCAAGTTGTAAGTCAATGTCGGAACATAAAGAACATCCGTCAACACCAATGAAGTAGTCAAAAATACTTTGCCTCTCAGAACAGCCTCAATAGTGCTCCCATCAGGCAAAATCATAGGACATACAGGGCCCTCAAAGCAATCAACTAAACAGTCACGAGAACCTGTCCAATGAAGAGTAGTCCCAGTATCAAATATCCAAGTGACAGAAGAATTCTTGCCCATCAGACGATCAGAGTTTGAAGAACCAGGGTTGAAAGGATTGTCGTTACCCAGCAAGCTCATCAGTTTCTGCCATTGTTCACCTGAGAGTGGTGAAGGATACCCTCCATGTATCATATCCGCCGAACTCCCAACAAGACCAGCAGGGACACCATGACCAGCAGCGGGGACATGATGAACAACCCCTGCACCACCAGCACCGCGTCCCCCATCACGTCTCTGCTGTGGTATCGGGCCTCTGCCACCACCAGCACCATGTCCGCCCTCACGCCGAGGACGAGTCTCCCACCACTCTGGATAGCCAATCTTGGCAAAGCAAGTTGCAACATCATGACCTGTTTTCTTGCAATGAGTACAGATCATACCTGATTTGTCCCTGGAATCTGAGGTTCTACTATTAGAAGTAGTAGAAAGACGAGGTGAAGTCTTGATAGCCAGCGCCAACACCTCCTCAGTAGCGGATTGGACTTAAGATTTTTGTATATCCTCCTCCTCACGGACTGTCTGGTATGTCCGATCTAAACTTGGCTGAGGATCCTGAGCCAGAAGATTAGATTGGGTATGACCATACAACTCAGCATTCAACCCATACATAAAGTCCTGAAAGTGGTCTTCATCCCTCATAGCCTGTAGCTTTGCAGCAAGTTCACTACAGGTACAAGTAGGCAATAAAAAATAAGCAGCTTGTTCATCCCACAAAGACTGCAAAATTCTAAAGTAGGTTTCTACAGACATCGAAGCCGTTTGTTTGCACTCAGCCAAAGCCACCTTAATTTGTTGCTTCCGAGTGCCATTGCTAACAACAAATCTTTTCTCCAACAAGTTCCACAATGGATAAGCCTCCTCAAAGTACGGCAAAATTTTTTTCAGAGACGGATCAATGGTATTAAGAACCCATTGAACCAATAGCGCTTGCACAAATCTCCAATCAAGCAATTTACTAGCATCATTAACAGGTTTAATTTCAGTTCCTTCCTGTCACTCTCCGTTCCCAGAATGCGTATTTTAATACGTATATTGCCTGAATGTATTTATTTAGCATTTATCATGTAGTATCCTGTATTTAAATTCTTAATAACTTTATGATTAATTAATTATCTGCTCTTTAAATTTTCATGCTAATTAATTAGCTGCTCTTTAATTTTCATGTTAATTTATTTTCTGCAATTTTATTTCTATATTTCTTTCTGTACTTTTAATTCCTGCTTTAGTTTTACTTTCGGGTTAGCCTTGTTGGACCCGTGCAACCCGACCCATTGGACCCGGCCCAACTCCCACCTACCACCCCTTCCATATTTAAAGCCACCCTTCCCATTCTCTCTCCTCATTACTCATTCTCACCATTACTTCTTCTTCCTTTCATTACTCTCTCCACCTACCAAACCGTAGGCAAGTGCCAACTTGCTTCTTGATGGATCCCCATTATTATTGTTCCATCATCCTCCTTATTTGATTCTAAGTCTCTTTAGTACTTAGCATTTTCAATTTTTATGGCTAATTTGTTGTAGATCTAAGTTTGTTATATTTTTGGGTTTCTTAGGTTTTGATCTAGTAAACTTTGATATCTTCAAGTTTGGATGGTTCCATGTTGTAGAGAATTTCGTTCTACCCAATTTTGACCTAAGGAAGTTCGAATTTGGACTCTGGATGAAGGTTTTATGGGACTTTGAAGCTTGGGTTCATGGTGTTCTGCTTCTCTGAAACTTGGAGAAGAAGAACAGTACTTGACTTGACCGCATGAATAAATCATGCGGCAAGTGATTCCCAGCCGCATAGACTTTCCCCACTTAACCGCATATGCGCTTCCGTCTTTCTTGACCGCATGGATTTCTCTCCAAATCCAGCCGCATGAACCAGACTCACTCGCTGGCCGCATGAGGTCCTGAACCTTATAGTCGCATGAACTCCCCCCCCAGCCGCATAAGCAATCTCCTTGACCCGGCCGCATGGGGTTCGACTTGGTTGAGCCGCATGGACTCATTCCCGCCAGCCGCATGAGTATCCTTTCCGCTGACCGCATGTGTCTTATCTTTTTCAGCCGCATGAGCCCAATTCATCCTAGCCGCATGGAACATCCCTTCTGCTTGCCGCATGGGAGCTAGTCCCACTCGCCAGCCGCATAGGTTACTGCCTCATCAGCCGCATGTGCCTCTACCCCCTGAGCCGCATGAACCCGACTCCTTTCCTAGCCGCATAAGATCCATCCTGGCCGCATTAGACTTAGCCGCATGACTATTCTATAGCCCTGAATATTAATATTTTATTAGATATTTTACGTCCATTTTATATCCTTACGCCTTTTTGCATAAACTTGATAAATCATGATATGTTAATATTTCTATTAATTATAGATTGTTACGTGGGATGTACCATGTGTCATGAATTGAGTTATAGATACCCGGATTGACTGGAATTAAACCCTGAGGGTTGTAGACTCGACCCCACTGAATACTAGTTGACTTTCATGCCTTGATACCATTGATAATAATTGTTAGCTTGACTAAAATTGATCATGCGTTCCTAGTTGGAACTAAAGAGGCTGGCTAGTCGTCTTATTAAATTGAATGAATGAGACACGTTCATGAAATGAACTGTTGTAATCGACTGGCTAATCTCGAATATTGACATACAGGCACATGCAGGCTTCAAATTATTTATTTAATTATTTAGTTATTTTTCTACAAAAGAAGCATGTGTACTTTATGGTCAAGGCATGATTACCGTGGATAGATTTGATTGTTACATTACGCTATGTAAGACCTGCAACCTAACCGCACTGGTATCATTATAGAGTTGTGCATATCGTACCCCGTACGAAAGTACTCATTTGAATGACCATGATCTACGGCATGGGATTTCACTCACGTAGGGACTATTAAGTTAAATAAAATAATAATTGCATGGAGAGAATGGATTCCCGAATTCTTACATGGCAGCCCCCTTGGAACGAGTAGTACCCGACGGGCCGGCTGGTTCCCACAGATACTGTAAATCTGCCACACGGGCAGGGAACAGTATCTGCTTTTATTATTATTGTATATTGTATATTGACGAGCGTCCTGCTAGGACTCGTCTAATTCATGTATAGGCCAATTGATTGACTGGATAGACTAGCCTTGCTTGCACATAGTAAGAACTGAGGAATCCCTAATTACATTATTCCAGGATAACTTAGAACACACAGTAGCAAGCCGTAGTAGTTGATTGGCCGTTCGAGATGATTTGTTTGTGTACTGTACCTACTCTGTTACCTAACTGGAATGATCAGAATGTCAGGACATGACGGGCCAACTTCTGTCCTTGTTTGGTTGGGAGGTTGGTTCGAAGTGTCTTGATGTGATGTGAGTCCTAGTAGCAAGCCGAGATCTATTATTATATTCTCTTACTTACTGGTTTAGTCCTTCATATCGTCCTCCCTTGTGGTACTTGCTATTAGAGGTCTAACCTCTCTGGTTTTGCATGGCTAGATTTAGAGCCAGTCCCCGAGGACCCAGCTTACTTCTACCTCCAAGATGGTCAACACTAGAAGGATGATCGCAGGAGGACTCGAGTGGGTTTTCTTACTTCCCCGCTCGTTTTGTTAAATACCTTATACTTTGCCGTTTGGCACCGACATGTTAGTCGGATTGTCTTGTACTTACTTTTATATAATTGTAATTAAAGTCAGACTGCAGCTGATAACAATTGTGTATACTTACTACATCATCTGGCTGTATTTTGTAAAGCCAGATCTCAAGAAAATTTTGACTGAGCGTTTGGGACGCCTTACTGCTTTACCTTACATGTTTTATATTTCTGTTTCTTGTTTGAATAATTGAGACAATAGATGTGAAGTGACCATAGTAGGACTTTTATGTAGTATGCACCCCCTCGTCTGGTTAGACAGCATTGATCGTATTATACGGTATTTATCTACCCGTAATACGTAGCTGGCTGAGTCATCCCCCCGCTCTCCAGTATTCTGGTTCTGGGGCGTGACAAGGTTTTAGTGGTGGCCCATGCAGGTCTGGTTTCAGACTTGTGGGGTGTTTTGATTTATAGGATGTCTCAATCACATATGTTCTCCCTTGATCTCATGATTCGTTGTTCTCAACCCTTGCTTGACATTCCGGTATTCTTTAACTTCATTGATCCTTCATGTCCGGTCGTTTGATTGTTCTCTTGTCCCTTTTCTTAGGGGCACCTCGTCCGCATCTGTCAGAGCTGGACAGCAACAACATGGACAGCAACATGGACAACCTGACCCTGTTGGTCAGCAACAAGGGCCAGTCTCACCTCAGGAGGCTACCCAGGAAGAAGTGATAGTAGAACCAGCAGTTGGACCGCAGTATCCGGATATTCCGAACCCACCCGTAGTTCCACCTACCCCTGTGGAAGTGGACACACCAGCCCTTCTAGAGATCATGAGAGGGATGATGGCCACTCAGCAACACCAGATGTTAGCCCAGCAGCGCATGCACGCTCAGTTGTAGGAGCAGAATGTACTACTCAACCAAGGATTACAGACGGCATTGGAAAAAGGGGCGAGGCCAGATTCAGGAGCATCAGCCCGGTTTTGCAAGTACAACCCCCGCCGTTTCGAGGGCACGGAGGATGCCATCTCAGCAGATGCATTGCTTAAGGATATCGAGGCTATTCTGACAGCCGCTAAGGTGCCGGTAGAAGAACGTGTGGATCTAGTGAAGTTGTTACTTCAGGATCTCGCACGTGATTGGTGGGAATCAGAGGAGGTAGGCATCAGACGTCCTGTTGCTTGGGACGATTTCACAGCAAGATTCAAGACGAAGTATTATAGAGTTGTGGCACAGTTTGAGCTGCAACAGAAGTTTATCAACCTCAGACAGGCTGGCAAGACTGTAGATGCTTATGCAGCGGAGTTCTGCAGATTGAGTAGGTTTGCCCCAGAGATGGTAGCAACGGAACGCCAGAGGGCGATGAGGTTCCAGCAAGGGTTTCATCTTGAGCTCTTGCAATTGATAGAAGGGCACAATTACCAGACTTTTGATGAGATATTGACGGCGACTCGAAGGCATGAGATCACCATTCAGAGGCTTGCGGCAAGGACTGGGGGTCAGAAGAGATCCCACAGTCAGATTGAAGGAGGAGGGGGAGCAACGCCCCGAACAACAGCACCATCCCCTGGCATTCGTATCCACGATGTGGCGATACGAGGGCCAGCACCACCACCCAGGCAGCAGCAACAGCAACAGAGGAAGAACCAGCAACCCCCGGCGGGCTGCACTTATTGTGGGAAGATGGGGCACACTAGAGATGTGTGTCGGACATTGAACGGACTGTGTCTGATATGTGGAAATCTAGACCATCGGGTTACCATATGTCCCATGAATTCGAGGTCAGGAGGACCAGGGCAGCAGTTTCCTGCTCTGCCAGCACCAGGGACAGGGCAGTATCGAGGACCAGCATTGGCAGTGAGGCCGTTGGTGCAGCATCCGTTAGTATCACAGGCTCAGATGTTTCGGCAGCAGGGGCCGCCGATGCAGCAACACCAGCATAGACCAACCCAGCACCATCAAGGAAGGGGCCAGCAGCAGCACCAGGCTAGGCCACAGCATGGAAACCAACAAGGAGGTCGAGGGCAGGCATTCACTCTGTCCTTGGAAGAGGCATTGGCATCGGAAGATGTTGTGGCAGGTGACATTCTCGTCGCCTCTTATCCCGCAGTAGCATTGTTTGATTCGGGAGCATCCCACTCATTTATATCTGCACAATTTGCAACACGACTAGGAGTGGAGTTCGAGGCATTGCCAGGGAGGTTGAATATACTCACTGGTAATGGGCTCGTGGGAGTTAGTAGAGTTAGTTTAGCATGTAGTATTGTAGTGTGCGGGTATCCTTTACCCGCCCGGTTGATAGAATTTCCTGTTGGAAATTTCGACGTTATCTTTGGCATGGACTGGCTGAAAGACAGTCATGCGACAATAGATTGTCGTAGTAGAAGTGTATCTTTTGATATTCTAGGCATGGAGAGGTTCACCTTGGTCAGGTCAGAGGCAACTCAGCAAGAGCAGGGAGTAGTAACAGCAATGGAAGAAGTTCAGATTCCGAAGGTAGTTGAAGAATTTCTAGACGTATTTCCCGAAGAACTTCCAGGTCTACCACCAGTTAGAGATATTGAGTTCAGCATAGAATTGGCACCTGGAACTAAACCAATCTCAGATCGGGTTTACAGAATGGCGGATTCGGAGCAGGCCAAGGTATATCAACATATAGAGGAACTGAAGGAGAAGAAGTTTATCCAAGCAAGCATATCACCATGGGCAGCACCAGTGGTACTTGTGGAGAAGAAGGATGGGTCATCCAGATTATGCATCGATTACAGGAAGCTTAACGCGGCAACAGTAAAGAACAAGTACCCATTACCCAGGATCGACGACTTATTTGATCAGTTGAGCAAGGCTAGAGTTTTCTCCAAGATAGATCTTCGTTCAGGGTATCATCAGGTGAGGGTTCGGAAGGAGGATATCCCCAAGACAGCATTCAGGTCGAAGTATGGGCATTATGAATTCTTAGTAATGCCGTTTGGTTTGACCAATGCTCCAGCTATCTTCATGGATTTGATGAACCGCATCTTTATGCCGTATTTAGATCAGTTTGTCGTAGTATTTCTCGACGACATTCTTGTGTACTCTGCTAGTGAAGAGGAGCATGAAGACCACCTCAGGAAAGTGTTGCAGGTTCTAAGAGAGAACCAGTTGTATGCCAAGCTCAGCAAGTATGAATTCTGGACGGATCACATTTTATTTTTGGGTCATATTGTATCAGGAGCTGGAGTAGCAGTGGACCCCAAGAAGGTAGAAGTAGTAGAGAGTTGGCCAGTACCCAAGACCGTAGCTGATGTACGGAGTTTCTTGGGATTGGCAGGATATTACAGAAGATTTGTGTCAGATTTTGCAAGACTTTCAGCACCCATGACCCGCTTGACACGGAAGGATGTACCATTCGTCTGGTCGGCAGAATGCCAGGCATCATTTGAAAATCTGAAGCAGAAGTTGATATCAGCGCCTATTCTTGCATTACCAGTTGGACCCGGAGATTTTACAGTATATTGTGATGCGTCAGGTAAAGGACTTGGATGTGTCCTCATGCAGCACGGGAAGGTGATAGCATATGCATCTAGGCAGCTTCGAGACCACGAGAAGAATTACCCAACTCATGATTTGGAGTTGGCGGCAGTAGTGTTTGCTTTGAAGCTATGGAGACATTATTTATATGGTGACCGAGTAGACATGTACACAGACCACAAAAGCCTGAAGTACATCTTTACTCAGAAGGAGCTGAACATGAGGCAGAGAAGATGGTTGGAGTTGATCAAGGATTATGACGTGGAGCTTCAGTATCATCCAGACAAGGCTAATGTGGTAGCAGACGCTCTCAGCAGAAGAGGCGGCGCATTTATGTTGACAACGCAGAAGCACATCTTAGAAGACCTTCAGGAGATGGGCATCGAAGTTATACTTCCTAATGATATAGGAATTCTGGCGAGTCTACAAGTTCAATCCGACTTGGTAGACAGGATCAAGGCAGCTCAGGCACAGGACCCAAGGATTCAGAAGCTTAGGACAAAATGTGAGTCAGGACTCAGAAAGGAGATGCAAATCCATGAAGATGGTACACTTAGGTTTGGGTCACGCCTATGTGTTCCTAGTGGAGATATCAGACAGGAGGTTATGGCAGAAGCTCACAGTTCCCAGTATTCTATACACCCTGGAGGGACCAAGATGTACCAAGATATCAAGCAGCACTTCTGGTAGAACGGGATGAAGAGGGAGATAGCTAGATTTGTTTCCCATTGCTTGGTATGTCAGCAAGTGAAGGCAGAACAACAGAGGCCAGCTGGATTATTGCAACCACTTCCTATTCCGGAATGGAAATGGGAACATATTACAATAGACTTTGTGACCGGTTTACCGAGATCACCAAGTGGTAAAGATGTTATTTGGGTGATAGTGGATCGGCTTACAAAGGTAGCACATTTTCTCCCTTTCAGAGTAGGGCAATCTACAGAAAAGTTGGCAGAATTGTATATGCAACAGATAGTCAGGCAGCATGGAGTCCCTGTCAGTATTGTGTCCGACAGAGATACCCATTTCACATCACATTTCTGGAAGAGCTTGTATCATAGTCTGGGTACCAAGTTAAGATTTAGCACGGCTTACCATCCACAGACGGACGGGCAATCAAAAAGGACAATTCAGACTTTGGAAGACATGTTATGAGCTTGCACCCTAGATTTTGGAGGATCTTGGGAGAGCCACCTGCACTTAGTTGAGTTTTCATACAACAACAGTTATCAAGCCAGTATCCAGATGGCGCCATTCGAGGCATTATATGGTAAGAAGTGCAGGTCGCCACTAGCATGGGATGATATCGGAAAGAGGAAGATGTTAGGCCCAGAAATGATTGTTCAGACGGTTGAATTGGTTAAGGGAATTAGAGAGCGACTTCGAGTTGCGCAGGACCGGCATCGTCATTGGGCGGACCAGCATCGTAGGCCGTTAGAGTTCTCTGTTGGGGACCACGTATTCTTGCGGATCTCACCTACTCGTGGGGTCATTAGATTTGGCGTTCGCGGGAAACTAAGTCCGCGGTACGTGGGCCCATTTGTTATCCTTGATCGGATAGGCGATGTTGCTTATCGTTTATCACTCCCACCTTCGTTACGAGAGGTACATGACGTATTTCATGTATCTCAATTACGTAGGTATGTATCGGACCCAAGCCATGTCTTCGATCACTCTGAGCTGGTTGTTGGTACAAACCTGTCTTACGAGGAACAGCCTGTATCCATTTTGGACCGAAGAGAGAAGATACTCAAGAACCGAACAATTAGTCTTGTCCGTGTTGCTTGGGGTCATCACTCCTTGGGAGAGTCAATGTGGGAACGTGAAGATGATATTCGATCACGGTATCCACACCTGTTTGACTCACAAGGTATATCTTTTTCTGTATACCTTGATTGTCCTGATTCCTCATGCTTATCACCTTATGGGTAGAATTACTTGATATCTTAGATTGATAGATTTACATATATGGTACTTGCTATAGACATTGTAAAAGGATTGCTTCATTGAATTGCTTGTACTTAGATTAGTTTAGCCCCGATGTTTCTATCCTGCTTGGATTTGAAATTCCGAGGACGGAATTTTTCTAAGGAGGGTAGAGATGTCACTCTCCGTTCCCAGAATGCGTATTTTAATACGTATATTGCCTGAATGTATTTATTTAGTATTTATCATGTAGTATCCTGTATTTAAATTCTTAATAACTTCATGATTAATTAATTATCTGCTCTTTAAATTTTCATGTTAATTAATTAGCTGCTCTTTAATTTTCATGTTAATTTATTTCCTGTAATTTTATTTCTATATTTCTTCCTGTACTTTTAATTCCTGCTTTAGTTTTACTTTCGGGTTAGCCTTATTGGACCCGTACAACCCGACCCATTGGACCCGGCCCAACTCCCACCTTCCACCCCTTCCATATTTAAAGCCACCCTCCCCATTCTCTCTCCTCATTACTCATTCTCACCATTACTTCTTCTTCTTCCTTTCATTACTCTTTCCACCTACCAAACCGTAGGTAAGTGCCAACTTGCTTCTTGATGGATCCCCATTATTATTGTTCCATCATCCTCCTTATTTGATTCTAAGTCTCTTTAGTACTTAGCATTTTCAATTTCCATGGCTAATTTGTTGTAGATCTAAGTTTGTTACATTTTTGGGTTTCTTAGGTTTTGATCTAGTAAACTTTGATATCTTCAAGTTTTGATGGTTCCATGTTGTAGAGAATTTCATTCTACCCAATTTTGACCTAAGGAAGTTCGAATTTGGACTCTGGATGAAGGTTTTATGGGACTTTGAAGCTTGGGTTCATGGTGTTCTGCTTCTCTGAAACTTGGAGAAGAAGAACAGTACTTGACTTGACCGCATGAATAAATCATGCGGCAAGTGATTCCCAGCCGCATAGACTTTCCCCACTTAACCGTATATGCGCCCCCGTCTTTCTTGACCGCATGGATTTCTCTCCAAATCCAGCCGCATGAACCAGACTCACTCGCTGGCCGCATGAGGTCCTGAACCTTATAGCCGCATGAACTCCCCCCCCAGCCGCATAAGCAATCTCCTTGACCCGGCCGCATGGGGTTCGACTTGGTTGAGCCGCATGGACTCATTCCCGCCAGCCGCATGAGTATCCTTTCCGCTGACCGCATGTGTCTTATCTTTTTCAGCCGCATGAGCCCAATTCATCCTAGCCGCATGGAACATCCCTTCTGCTTGCCGCATGGGAGCTAGTCCCACTCGCCAGCCGCATAGGTTCCTGCCCCTTCAGCCGCATGTGCCTCTACCCCCTGAGCCGCATGAACCCGACTCCTTTCCTAGCCGCATAAGATCCATCCTGGCCGCATTAGACTTAGCCGCATGACTATTCTATAGCCCTGAATATTGATATTTTATTAGATATTTTACGTCCATTTTATATCCTTACGCCTTTTTGCATAAACTTGATAAATCATGATATGTTAATATTTCTATTAATTATAGATTGTTACGTGGGATGTACTATGTGTCATGAATTGAGTTATAGATACCCGGATTGACTGGAATTAAACCCTGAGGGTTGTAGACTCGACTCCACTGAATACTAGTTGACTTTCATGCCTTGATACCATTAATAATAATTGTTAGCTTGACTAAAATTGATCATGCGTTCCTAGTTGGAACTAAAGAGGCAGGCTAGTCGTCTTATTGAATTGAATGAATGAGACACGTTCATGAAATGAACTGTTGTAATCGACTGGCTAATCTCAAATATTGACATACAGGCACATGTAGGCTTCAAATTATTTATTTAATTATTTAGTTATTTTTCTACAAAAGAAGCATGTGTACTTTATGGTCAAGGCATGATTACCGTGGATAGATTTGATTGTTGTATTACGCTATGTAAGACCTGTAACCTAACCGCACTGGTATCGTTGTAGAGTTGTGCATATCGTACCCCGTACGAAAGTACTCATTTGAATGACCATGATCCACGGCATGGGATTTCACTCAACGTAGGGACTATTAAATTAAATAAAATAATGATTGCATAGAGAGAATGGATTCCCGAATTCTTACATGACAGCCCCCTTGGAACGAGTAGTACCCGACGGGCCGGCTGGTTCCCACAGATACTGTAAATCTGCCACACGGGCAGGGAACAGTATCTGCTTTTATTATTATTGTATATTGTATATTGACGAGCGTCCTGCTAGGACTCGTCTAATTCATGCATGGGCTAATTGATTGACTGGATAGACTAGCCTTGCTTGCACATAGTAAGAACTGAGGAATCCCTAATTGCATTATTCCAGGATAACTTGGAACACACAGTAGCAAGCCGTAGTAGTTGATTGGCCGTTCGAGATGATTTGTTTGTGTACTGTACCTACTCTGTTACCTAACTTGGATGATCAGAATGTCAGGACATGACGGGCCAACTTCTGTCCTTGTTTGGTTGGAAGGTTGGTTCGAAGTGTCTTGATGTGATGTGAGTCCTAGTAGCAAGCCGAGATCTATTATTATATTCTCTTACTTACTGGTTTAGTCCTTCATATCGTCCTCCCTTGTGGTACTTGCTATTAGAGGTCTAACCTCTCTGGTTTTGCATGGCCAGATTTAGAGCCAGTCCCCGAGGACCCAGCTTACTTCTACCTCCAAGATGGTCAACACTAGAAGGATGATCGCAGGAGGACTCGAGTGGGTTTTCTTACTTCCCCGCTCGTTTTGTTAAATACCTTATACTTTGCCGTTTGGCACCGACATGTTAGTCGGATTGTCTTGTACTTACTTTTACATAATTGTAATTAAAGTCAGACTGCAGCTGATAACAATTGTGTATACTTACTACATCATCTGGCTGTATTTTGTAAAGCCAGATCTCAAGAACATTTTGACTGAGCGTTTGGGACGCCTTACTGCTTTACCTTACATGTTCTATATTTCTGTTTCTTGTTTGAATGATTGAGACAATAGATGTGAAGTGACCATAGTAGGACTTTCATGTAGTATGCACTCCCTCGTCTGGTTAGACAGCATTGATCGTATTATACGGTATTCATCTACCCGTAATACGTAGCTGGCTGAGTCATCCCCCCGCTCTCCAGTATTCTGGTTCTGGGGCGTGACACTTCCAGAAAAGTGATCTTTCGCCTGGAGATCAGGGAGAGACGTATCGACCGAGACCACTCAGCATAGTTCGGTCCATGAAAAACAATTGGAGTAATGATATTTCCTGGTTGATCAGCAGAACTCAGAAAATATGGATCCTTCGGATTAGGATAATTTGGGTTGTATGCACCGCCACCCCCAGTCGCGATAGAGTAGCTGGACGCAGCATCATCAGCCATCGCTGATGTCAGATGTACAAAATAAAGTACAACTTCGACGGATCGGTCGAACGAGCGGTGAATCGTTCGCTGATGGACGGGGTCGGCGGCGAATCGGCCCCTATCGGGGTATCGGATCTGGCGCGTAGGGGTCGACGGCAGATCTGCCGCTGTTGGACGGGGTCGGCGGTGAACCAGCCGCGGTCAGCGCCGGATCTGGCGCGGTCAGGCGCGGGAGCGGCGGGTGTGGGTCGGTGGCGAGGCTGCCGCGGTCAGGTGCAGGATCCGCGGGTAAGGTCCGGCCGGTGCAGTCGGGTGTTGGGATCCGCGGGTCGATAGACGGCAGCCGCTGGTCGAGCCTGGAGGAGGGGCGCCGGATCGGGCGCAGGAATCCGGTGGAGGTGTATAGGTTTTGGCGGCTAGGGTTTTTCTGGAGGCTCTGATACCATGTAGGAAATAATAATGCCTTGTTCTCATTGATGGAGGCTGTTTACTATATATATAGTATCTATACGATTGGGCTTGTGGGCCATATTTATATTAGTTACAAATATAATCTAACACGTTGAGAGTGAATATATATATAAACTCTTCATTCACGAATTCTCCATTCACCAATTCTCACTTCAAACTTTCTCTACTTCTTCATAATTTTTCTATTTGGAAACTCTCAATTCACCAATTCTCTAGTTTAGAAGTCCTACATTCTTTCAATATCGATCGAAATCTCAGAATATTGTGCTCGCATGGAGGTGCACTAAATGGCTTATCGTACAAAGAAGGTTTTATCCAAATTCTTATAACCAAACGTATTATTACATTAAATAGTTTACGTTGTCTGATTAATAACAGTTTTTCTCTTTGATATGAATTTATATTAAGACATATTTATGTTTCTCATTGTTTATCGATGTTATATATTATTGACGCAAGTTTAATTTAATTTTCATAAAAAAAGATACATGTCTACAAGTAAAAAAATAATAAAAGAATATCAATTAACTTCTATGTACAATAACTTTTTTGATCGAAGGACCATAAAGTTGAAATATTAGAAAATACTACTCAAATTTGCAAAATCTCCATAAACTTAATTGCAGAAGAAATTTATTAGCAACGACAAGATGAAGCATGTCGATCAAAATATTCAATATATATACTAGCATGAAATATGTTTATGCGAAAATGTAGTGCCATGATCCATATTTTATTTTTCAAGAACTTTTGTTTTACTTGACATGACTATGTTAAAAAATATGCCATGTTATTTCTTCTAAGTTCCAACCTAGTATTTCTTTTCCCAAAGGCTAGAGGTTTATGGGACGTATTCAAGCTATTTTAACAAAACAAATTCAAATAATACTCATAAAAAAATTAAAACCATTTTTTTCGAAGAATCTATGTTTTACTTGTTAATTAAGATTTTGTTGAACAATATACTGAGGTTATTTCTTGCAACATAGTATTTTTAGAGGCTAGATGTTTATGTGGCTGTAAAAGCCATTTCCACCAAATGAATTTAAATATGACTAAGTATGTCTCCATATCGCTAATCAAATTATTCATTCAAATTTTATTTTTAGATATAAATATACATATTAGCCACACATTTCACAAAGGTTAAAAAATGTTATATTTTTTTTTGAAAGAAGGTAATTGTGGCGAACGCTCCCACCGAAATCGATCTTCTGACCACTCAGGCCACATGCATCTCTCTTAACCACTAGGCTAGAGGTCATTTGTGATTGCTTGCCATTGCCATTGCTGCTCAGAGTGACAAATGGAAAATGCCGAACACATTCTGCACTCAAGAGATCTGGCTGAGTAGGTGTGGACCGCCCTCTCCATTCGGTGCAGACAATTCGAGAATGTTGGGGGCTTCAACGATCTTTTGGTCAAATGGGGTAGAACCTCGTACGGATACCAAATCGTTGCAGCCGCCATCATTTGACTTGGAGGAACCACAACAAATTCAGATACGAGGGTCACTTATATACTCCAAATCAACTGATCAGGGAGGTTCTCAGGCAGATGCTCAAAATCAGTAGAATCTACAAGCACGTCAGGGAGTGTTTTTGGCAATCCTTGGTCAACTGGGTGTTTGTGCGGTGTGTGGGGGTTGGCCCTCCGCCACCTCATTTTGTTGCTGTTGTCTTTCTTTTTGCGCTTACTTGTAAATTTTTCGGCATTTTGTGCCTTACTCATGAATAAAGCTTGGGGTTTATATATATATATATATATATATATATATATATATATACACACACACACACACACTCGCAGGGCTGCGCCATAATAGACGATGTTCTGAAGGAGCTTCCCCGAGTTGACAACCAGGTTAGTAAATTAGTTGGCGAGCCGTTCATGGCTTCAACAGACTGCCTCCCATCGGATGGATGTGGGCCTGGTGCTTCTGCCCCGGTTCAGAGTGCATGGCCCAATACGAAGAAGCCCGAGAGCGGGGGACGACACCATTGGTATTGTCGGGTGACTCTACAGAGGAGTTAGAAGCGTTAAACTTGTGTGTGCAGGCGGAGTAGTTTGCTCTGGCAGTGGTGCCTGCAAGGGAGGATGGATTATCGAAGGGCAAGGCTCAGGGCGGAATGGGGAGCTCCGCGGGATCGGTCCCGGCATGTGAGATATTTTTGCCAATGCCTGGGACGCACTCGTCGGACCGGATGACAATGATTCCTCCTTCTCTCAGATTGAGCGGAGGAGGAAAGCCAGGAAAGGAAAATTTGTTGAGGACTCCGATTCCTCTGGAAAATGTGTTAAAGACTACGACTTCTCTTTGAGGCAGGATACCAACCCCCGTATCCTTCGCTCGGCTTCTAGGCCGAATCCCCCTCACTCTGTTGCATTCTTTGCTGAAAAAACCAAGTCTTTCCTTAGCTATTCTATCGGATTGATGTATAAGTTTGAATAGGCCAATACAAAACCCAAGTCTTCTTTGTCCTATTATTTTGCTCCTTAACTTTGGGATTTTCTAATGGAGCACCATTCGTATGTAGCTATTAATAGCTATTTGGGTGGGCCCGATTGCTATAAATATAGTGTCCATTTCTTCTTCTCAAAAGACAACTTTACCTTCTTTTGTAGTGAATTTTCTACAAAGCTCTCTCTCTCTCTTTCTACTCCTCATCTTCAAACAACAAATTCCAGTCTTCCATATTTGGGCAAAAGCTAAGTTCGAGGTCACCCTTTTCGAGTTGTGTGCGACGAGAAGATACCGGTAGAGCGGGAGTTTTACCACTAGGAGCATTCGGAACAACTCTGCACATAGACCCGAATCAACTCTTAGGGCAGTGCTTCGTGCGCGACTTTCCCGGAGGCCGGTAATATTTACTTTATTTTATTTTGTTTGCAGATTTTTTGGAATAATTTCCAACAATCTAAGAGTTAAAAATTTAAATTTAATAATTTTGTTAATATTGTGAATTAATATTGTTAATCACACTACAGTCTACTTGTGCCAACACTGTCACATACTTTTATTAATTAATATCTACAGTTGGTCGTTTACTTTTTACAAACATATCTGAGTTTATATGCTTTGGCTAAACCTTTTGTAGAAACATATACTTTTGTTAATATTAAGCACTAAAACGTTGGAACATTTCTTCCTACACTGTCACATTCTCTGTTATATTGACTATTTGTTTCTTAAACAAACCATTATTGATTAGACATTAATTAGAAAACTATTAGCAAATACTTTTGTGTGTTGTTAGTTTAACTACTAGCAACATTTGCTTAGTTCAAAAACTTAAATTTCTGCTACAAACTAGTTTTGTAAGCTTGTGTTAAGACTGGTGCTACTTACAACTACAAAGTTGGTATCTTTAAATCTTTTAAGTTCAAGGGATAGTTCTTTTAACCATTACTCTAGAGCCTCTATTATTTTTTTTTTGAGTAGTTGCATCATTTTTCTTGCAAACTTTAGACTGCTATACTTGTCAATTCTAGTTTTCTTTACTCAATATTTAAATTTAGGCTAAAGTAAACAATTAATTGATTTAGTAAAATTTCTTTAATTTTAAAGTTCTAAAGTAGAGATTTGTTTGGAAATAAGCCCAAAGGGCCCTTCTGTCAAAAAGATGTAAATCGTCCAAGCGACCGGTTCTTAAGTGTTTCTAGTGAACCTCCGTTTGCTGGGATCTGGCCCCTACAACTAACCCAACCTTATCAAAACTTGAACAACTTAATTTTTAAAGGTCTACTAAAATCATTTAAATTGTTAAGTTTTAGCTTAATCCATCTTATTGAGTAAATATTTTATTTTATTTTTAGACCTTAGAAATCATGTCTACTAAAGACGAGACTTTGACTGCTAAGCCAGCCAAGTTTGATGGCACCCACTTCAAGAGGTGGCATTGTCAAATAAATTTCTGGCTCACCACTTTAGGACTGATTTCAGCCATTGATGGTTCAACACCCATCATAAATGATTCTGACGACACTGAGTCTGACATATGAATGTCCAAACCCTCCAGTTCCTCCAAACCAAAACCCCTAAGGAAATAGACTTTTATTGCTTTCATCGAATTCTAAGCGCTTTATCTGATTCACTTTATGATATATTCTTTGAATATAAAAGCGCCAAAGAACTTTGGGATGCTTTAGAAGATGAATATGGTTGTGATGATGCTGGAATTGAAGGATTCACTTCTTCAGCATTTAATAAGTATTTCATGGTAGATGATAAACCTATGAATGAACAAATCCATGAATTCCAAAAATATGTGAGGCACATTCAAGCTAAAGGTACAACCTTTTCAGTTGAATATAAGATAGCTTGCCTGGTAGATAAGCTCCCTCCCTCTTGGTCTGATGTAAAAAAGGACCTCCATCGTACCCAAGGTGACCTTACTTTTGCCCAAGTACTGAAGCAAATTAGAGTTGAAGAACAACTTAGGCTAAGGTCTAACTCCAAGACTGAGACTAAGGCAAAGGTAAACCTAGTAGAGTCATTCCAAAGCAAACCTAAGCCTAATAATCCTCACAAACCCAAGAAGAATATCTTCAAGAAGAAGAATATTGTTCAGCCTCATCACCAGAACTACCAGAATCGTCAACACCAGCAACCCCAAAAACCTAGAAACTTTGGTCAGACTCAGGATCAAGAAAGATTTTATTTTGTGTGTGGTAGAACAAACCACACGGCCATCAACTGTTTCCAAAGGAAGAAGGAACCAATCAAGACTTCCTATAGGGGAAAGGCCCAGCCAAACCAGAAGCCAACATGATTCTGAATGGGTCTTCTGGTTCCTTCAGGTCTGTGACTTACCAACCCTTAGTTAATATTTCTTACCATTCTGATGACTGGTGGTTGGATTCTGGAGCTAATGTTCATGTTTTATTTGATCGCTCCTGTTTTTCAAACTATCAGGAATCATGTGGAGGAGGCATAACCCTAGGAGATGGCTCTACCCCACAAATTATAGGAAGAGGAAGAATAGATCTGAAGATGACATCAGGAAAATTTTTGTCTCTTCATGATGTTCTTCATGTGCCGACTGTTAGGAGAAATTTAGTTAGCGGTTCCCTTCTTGTAGCATCTGGTTACAAGATTGTAATGGAAGCCAATAAAGTTGTATTTTCTAAGAATGAGTCCTTTATTGGTAAAGAATTTGTAAATGATGGTCTGTTTATTCTCAGTACTGTAAATAAAATGTTGGATCCTTCTCCTATTGTTTCCAATATAGAATCTTCCAATGTTTGGCATGGTAGACTAGGTCATGTGAACCTGGGTTCCCTTAGAAGGATGATGAACCTAAATCTTATTCCCAAGTCTCCTGTAGATAATAAAGACAAGTGTGAGATTTGTGTTCAAGCCAAACTTTCTAGACTACCTTTCAAATCCGTAGAAAGGAATTCTGATCTTCTAGAACTAGTTCATAGTGATGTTTGTGATTCAAATAGGGTATTGACTCGAGGCGGTAGGAAATACTTTGTCACATTTATAGATGATTATTCAAAGTATTTCTATATCTACCTTCTCAAAACCAAAGATGAAGTTTTAGATAGATTCAAGGTTTACAAATCATAAGCTGAAAACAAATTAGAGAAAAGGATTAAGATCCTTAGATCTGATCATGGCGGAGAGTATACCTCAAACGAAATAACTAACTTCTGTGAAGAACATAGAATAATTCATGAGGTGACTGCTTCTTATTCACCACAGTCCAACGGAGTTTCTGAAAGGAAAAATCGTACTCTATTAGACATGGTGAATGCCATGCTTCTCAGCTCAGGTGCTCCTGATAATCTGTGGGGACAAGCCTTATTAACAGCCTGCTACATCCTAAATAGGATTCCCAGTAAATCTAAGGATAAGACTGTCTATGAATTATGGAAAGGTAGAAGTCCTAGAGTCCATTACCTCAAAGTTTTGGGATGTCTAGCAAAAGTTGAAATCCCTGAACCAAAAAAGAGAAAGATTGGACCCAAGACCGTAGATGGTGTGTTCATAGGATATGTCTTAGATAGCAATGCCAATAGATTTCTAGTGACTAATTCTGAAGTAAATAAAATCTCTAACAATACCATTATAGAAGCTAGAGATGCAGTTTACTTTAAGAATATATTCTCTTTTAAGGATAGAATTTCTTCCAACCCCTCAAGTTCTTCCCTAGCTCCTTCTACAAGTTTCCATTGCCATTCATTAAGCTCATAACTTGAACAAGACTTAGAACCTAGAAGAAGTAAAAGAGGAAAGATCGAAAGGAATTAAGGGAAAGGCTTCTTCACTTATTTGATAGAGGGTGATCCCTCAACTTACGAAGAAGCAATATCTTCTTCCGATGCTCCTTTCTGGAAAGAAGCCATAAACAATGAGTACAACTCCATTATGGAGAACATTACCTGGTATTTAGCAGACCTATCTTTAGGTAGTAAATCTATAGGTTGTAAGTGGATCTTCAAAAAGAAACTTAGAGCTGACGGTACTATAGAGAAATACAAAGCTAGATTAGTAGCCAAGGGTTTCACTCAGAAAAAAGGATTAGATTATTTTGATACCTATTCTCCTATAGCTAGGATTACTTCTATTAGAACCCTTCTAGCCTTAGCATCCATTCATAACATGTTGATCCATCAAATGGATGTAAAGACAGCATTTTTGAATGGAGATCTATAAGAAGATATCTACATGGAGCAACCTGAAGGTTTTATTGCTAAAGGACAAGAAAAGAAAGTTTGCAGATTAGTAATTATGGCCTAAAGCAAGCTCCCAAGCAATGGCACAACAAATTTGATAAAGTGATTATAGAATATGGTTTCTTTCCAAATGAGTATGACAAATGTATATACTCTAAAAATACTGGTGGAAGTTGTGTCATTTTATGCTTGTATTTGATGATATCCTTATTCTAGGATCTTCACTGGAACTGATAAATAACACTAAGAATTATTTATCTAACCAATTTGATATGAAAGACCTAGGCGAAGCCAACTTGATCCTAGGAATGCAAGTGTCCAAATGCAAAGAGGGCTATACTCTATCTTTAGCACATTCAATTGAGAAAATGCTAAGAAAGTTTGAATATTTTGACAAAAAACCTGTCCTTACTCCTTATGACAGTAATGTTGGTCTCAAGAAGAATGAAGGATCACCTATAGAATAACATAGATATTCACAGATGATATGGTCCCTTATGTATATATCAAATAGAACCAGACCCGATATTGTATTTGCTATTGGAAGACTTAGTAGATATACAAGTAACCCAAATCAGTCACATTGGACTGCTTTGGATAGAGTATTTAGATATCTTAGAGGTACTCTAGGTTATAAACTTTATTATTCTAGACACCCTAATATTATAGAAGGTTATATATATGCAAACTGGGTAACTGATTTACATGATGTAAAATCTACAACTGGATATGCTTTTACCCTAGGAGGAGCTGCAATCTTCTGGGGTTCATGTAAACAAACTATCATAGCTAGGAGTACTATGGACTCCGAAATGATAGCTTTGGACACTACTTGTACAGAAGCTGAATGGCTTAGAAATTTGATTATGCATATACCTGTTTTTAATACTCATATTCCTGCTATTTCTATCAATTATGATAATAAATCTGTTATTGAACTACTAAAGCATGATTCTGTAAATGCTAAGATGAACATGCACCTGCAGCTGCGCTTCAAGTCTATAAAGAGCCTATTGGACAAATATGTGGTTCTTGACTACATAAAGTCAGAAAAGAACCTTGCAGACCACTTGATGAAGGGTTGTCTAGGACATTGATCATAGAATCATCGAGGGGGATGGGGTTAAGCCCATAATTTAGTCACCAGCAGTGGCAAGCCAACCGAGTCTGACTGGAGATCCCAAGAAGCCGGTTCAATGTGTAGGAACAAACTGGACTAGGTGACTATTATGGAACACTGACCTTGAGATTAAATTCTCTTTAATATAAAAGCCCAGGAGGCTGTACATGTGTATATTGATACCCCATCCCTATGGTGACAGTGTTCCGGTGTGATATGGTTAGGGTGAGTTTAAACTCTTAATAAGTCCAAGCATGATATGCAGGGTTGATACCTATCACCAACCCTTGAGGACTTACCTATATGAGATGTCGTGAAGGCCGCGACTATGGGATAGGGCGGTCCTAGACAACTCTCATGAATATGGAATAAGTGCGCATGGCCAATCAAAAGCGCCAACCGATAGACTCAAGAACCTCTAGCGTACTAAAGACAATAGTTACTAAGTGAGATTCAAGGCTGTAGTCCATCTCATTTATGCATAGTATATATATTTGCCCAGATATTCTCTACACTTATTCTTATCTTTTATTTTTTCGGAACTTGGTTTTTGGCGGGGATATTGTTGCATTCTTTGCTGAAAAAACCAAGTCTTTCCTTAGCTATTCTATCGGATTGATGTATAAGTTTGAATAGGCCAATACAAAACTCAAATCTTCTTTGTCCTATTATTTTGCTCCTTAACTTTGGACTTTTCGAATGGAGCATCATTCGTATGTAGCTATTAATAGCTATTTGGGTGGGCTCGATTGCTATAAATATAGTGTTCATTTCTTCTTCTCAAAAGACAACTTTACCTTCTTTTGTAGTGAATTTCCTACAAAGCTCTCTCTCTCTTTCTACTCCTCACCTTCAAACAACAAATTCCAGTCTTCCATATTTGGACAAAAGCTAAGTTCGGGATCGCTCTTTCCGAGTTGTGTGCGACGAGAAGATACCATTAGAGCGGGAGTTTTACCACTAGGAGCATTCGGAGCAAGTCTGCACATAGACCCGAATCAACTCTTAGGGCAGTGCTTCGTGTGCGACTTTCCCGGAGGCCGGAAACATTTACTTTATTTTATTTTGTTTGCAGATTTTTTGGAATAATTTCCAACACACTCATCATGACCAAGTTCCTCTTATATAACGTGAGGGGAGTAGGCTGCAGCATAACCCACAACAGGCTGAAAACTTTATGCAACTCACACAATGTGCGGCTCCTTGCCATCATCGAGTCGAAGGTGGCATCTGACAAACTAATGTCTTTCCAATTATCACTGGGCTTTCACTCCTCGGTATCAAACTCCAAAGGAAATATATGGGTTTTTGGCTCGGAACGATATATCCCTATCGGTTGTAGACTTTTTCGATCAAGCAATTTCTCTCTTCTTCCGACTGGTAGAGCAGCAGAAGGAGATGGCCTTCTCCCTTGTCCATGGATGCAACTCCAAAAAGGATCGCCAAATTATGTGGTAGAGACTTCTTCAAGTGCAGAGCTCATGCACTTTTCCATGGCTTTGCGGAGGGGACTTTAATGCAATCTCGAAGTCAGATGAACGTAGAGAAGGTCGTGCACCTGACGCTTTTCCATGGCAGGCCCTGATGGTTTCAACGGGATCTTCTTCTCCAAATGTTGGGACATCATCAAAGAAGATCTGCTAGCAGCTATTATTTGTTTCTTTGCGGGTTTCGGCTACCCAACTTCTACCTCCAGTACTCGGATTGTTCTTATCCTAAAGTCGGACAACCCGGACTCCTTCAGCGACTACAAGCTGATTAGCTTATGCAACTTCGCCAACAAGGTGATTTCTAAGCTGCTATCTAATCGGTTAGCTCTAGTTCTTCCTCTTGTCATTTCATCTGAGCAAAGCGGGTTCATCCGGGGCCGTGAAATTGCTGACAACCTGGTGCTGGCTCAGAAGATGATCTCGAAGTTGGGGCACGAGAACAGAGGCGACAACATCGTCGTTAAGCTTGACATGCATAAAGCTTATGACCGACTGGACTAACAATTTCTTATTTGGGTGTTGAGACAATTTGAGTTCTGTAATGAATGGGTCACATGATGTTCTGATCGATTAACAATTGTTGGTTTTCTATGATCATCAATGGTGAGGTTTCAGGATACTTTAGTTCATTCCGTGGCGTTCGACAAGGCAACACTTTATCACCGGCTTTGTTTGTGATTGCGGCAGAGGCATTGAGTAGGAAACTGAACAAGTTACCGCAGCTCTACCCTTCTTGTAATTATTCCATCAACGGCGGGTGCCCGAGGATTACCCATCTGGGTTACGCCGACGACGTCCTTATCTTCTCCAACGGGGACAAGAGGGCGGTTTGGACACTTATGCACACCTTGAGCAATTATGAAAGTGTGTCGGGCCAAGCTATTAGTAAGACGAAAAGTCGGGTATTCATCGATCAATCATTCCCAGTTAATCGGCGATGAAGCTTGGCTGTGGTTACTGGGTATACCATTTTTCACCCTCCATTTCATTACCTTGGCTGCCCTCTCATGAACGGCCGGAACTTAGCGTCGGCCGCTTGGAACTCGGTTCAATTGGAATACGAGATTTCTGGTGGCACGGTGGGTTGATGAGTCGTTTGGAAGCATGGTGGTCACCCGACAGCAATTACGAGACCCACATTGGGGCGGTGTGTTCCGTCCTATGGAAGAATAGGAATAAATGGCGGTATGAAGGAAAGTCGTTCTTGCAGGCTCAAATCATCACTGAAATTGTAAGACAGATTGGGAAAGCTATCGGTTGCAACCGGGACTAGCTAGATGGGAACTCAGGAAATACAGGAGAGTTGTTCTAAGGCGATTTTTGGGTTTTGTGTATTTTGGGGGGCGAGAGTGCTCCAAGGGGTATAGGTTTTGCGGCTCCTCGGTTGCGTTTTGTATCTCTCTGAATTGCCAGTTTCCCCTGACTGATTTATATACTACTTTTTGGAGGAAATATATATATTTTGAAACAATGGGTACTTGTTATGAATATTTTTAAATTATTGATACATTTTAATTAGATAATATTATGTAGTTAGTTTAAACATAATTTTAATTTTAAATATATTCAGTATTTGGTGGTTTTTATTTTTTTACGTGAGGAAAGGGGGTTCGGTTATCCACATAAAAGAAAAAAAAAGTAGTTAATTTTAAAATTCTATTTTATTTTTAAAAAGAAAAATTGTTGATGATATACACGACTTAGACGGCTCAAGGTTGAGCCATTTTGAAGCCCCTTTATATATATATATATATATATATATATATATATATATATATATATACATGACAAAACATGTGCATTGAAAAGTGTGAAAGTTGTCTTCTTGACTTTGAAGTTAACTTGGTATAGCAGGTCATGTTAACCTGGTAACTTATTTAAATAACCCCTCCTAGATTACCGTAATTTGGTTGTCATTGAACATTCAATAATTTCATTCCCCCCTACATTAAGTTGTATTTAACACTAACTTTTTATTTGCAGCCGAAGTCATTATATACACACACAGAGAGACCACTGCCACCACCATCTCGCCTCTTCTGCACCACCGTCGCCACAAAACCCTCTCTTCTTCTTCTCTTGAACGGTGAAAGTCCCTCCCCCCCTTTCTGCCGCTTTCCCCTTTTCCGTCCGCCTCCGCCTCCTCCTCTGTCACGACCCGGTCCCAATCACTTGGGACGAATCGGATCATGCCCAGCCTGCACCGTTGATGAGACGGTGGCAGTAAGCTGTAACTTCCATATGCAGGTAATCAACAACTCAAACTAAATTTGCCACAACATTTATTATTTGATAAATAAAAAACTTGTCCAGTGCCAATTACAAACATAAACCATCAACTCAAATAACATTGTTTTTAGACAAAAACTAACAAACTGAAAAATAACATCTAAATAAAAGCAACATCTTCATCCAGTAATCCATCCTCAGGAAGCACTGCAGGGTAAAGCTCAGGGTCATAGTAGCTACTAATTAGTAGCTCTGCATCCTCAACAGGACCTAAAAATATAGTCTCCAGTCAGGAGGGAGCAAAGTACAAATTCATGATATTTTAACAATTGAAATTAATAATGGAATTATGCACTTTTAAACAATTTTGAAATCAACAATTTAAGCAGTTACAGTTTTAAAACAGTTACAGTTCTGTGATGTGAATAGGCAATGAAATATGACCGGCTTGGGTTTGTTACAGTAAAGGATATGAGATTTGTTACAATATGGTCATACTCATTACACTATTCCCCCAGTCCCCAATAGTTACAGTAGTTACAGTCAACGCTCACAAAGAGTGTTCCGTGTTGTATCGTGGTTTAAACTTGTATTAAAACAATTATTAACTAATTGTAATCTACCACAAAAATGTACTTGCCTCAAAATGACTTGACTGGATGGGTCGATACGTCGGGACGGAAAATCAGGTTCTTCCTTGAAATCCTACATTTGGGAAACTTGTCTCAAAAAATCAAAGTCGCCAATTGCTAACTAAGCTAGTTGCAATCTCTAAATTGTCTCATAGTCCATTTTAGTCTTGTTTAACTAACACAACCAAAAATGCGTTTACTAGTGCGTTACAATTAAGAATATCAATTGATATTTAAACTTTTGGGAAAAACTTGTATTTATCAGGTTTTATCGTTTATTCGAAAAAACTTAATACTTTTGATAATTATATAAAAATATACTTTTCTTTTAAATGAGAAATATCGTGAATTTTCAAATTGTAATTAATATAATTTCTATTCCTAATTTTACGCATTCTCACAAAAACCCAGAAAACCACAGCTACTACCTACTTATTACAAAACTGTAGAATAGTAAATGGGCTTATGCCCTTAAATTCCCAAGAATTAAAATAAGAGAAAATTCGTTAGTCCTGTAAACTGCCTACAAAATTAAATATAAACAATATTTAATAATTCTAATTAAAAATATATAATATTATTGAGTCTCAGAACTGGTCCAATCATCATTTTTATAGCTAATGCCTCAACGTCCGGACGAAACCGGTTTCGTTTGCATTTAGCCGGGGTCCATTGACCAATAAGGTCGTCGCCCAATAAATCCAAAAATAGTATTCTTTTCCGAAAATTATTTTAAAACTATATAATTAAATTTTATAGAAATTTCGGCAGCATTCCCTCTATTTTCGGGATAACCCAAAACTGGAAAACGTGCCGATTTTTCCTGCAAAATAAATCCCAAACCAGGGATACCCAAATATATCCACAAAACTATTTCCGAAATAAATTCGAAATCCCGAAATGATATCGGAATTCCCGAAGTAATATCGGAAACTAACAGAATCCTTTCCGAAAGATTCTCGGAAATTTTGAGAGAATCACATAACCAAGTTTAACTAAAAACCCAAAATAATATATGTAAAATCTATAATCACAGAATTACTTCCGAAGCAAAACCAACAGAAACTAACCAAGAACCAAAATTTCGAATTCCCGAAGGAAATGGTGGACCAAAATCATCACAGACCAAAAGAGAACTATGGGACTATCCAGAAGTTACCGAAATCGACGGAATCCGAAGTGATGCCTCGGACTCGAAACACGCAGAACCGCGGAACGGAATCGAAATCACGTCAGAAACTCACTGGGAACGGGGCTCCTCGGGACAGTGCCACGCGTACAGATCGGACGGCCGGGGCTGTCGCCGATGGTCAGCAGCGAAGGGCGGCGCCGGGGTCGGACTCGGGGAGCGGGGCCGACGGCGAGGGGTGCGCCGGACTCGGGTTGGCCGAGAAATGGCCTGGCCGCGTCCGCAAGAAGAGTGGCGGCGGGATCGGCCTGGGTGGCCGGCGATCGGACTGACCTCGGGTGGCCCGAGGACAGCGGATCAGGGTCGCCGCTTGGCCTGGGAGGTCGTCGGCTGCGGCGACGGCTGGGTCGGGCGGAAAACTCCGGCTAGGGCACGATTTGGGGAAAAGGGTTTTAGAGAAGGGAAAGTGGTGATGGGGAAGAGGAAGAGAGGGTTTATATATATAGGAGAGTGCTTGGGGTTACGGAAATGAGGGGACGGCCGTTCGGGGGAGGCCAACGGTCGCCAGTGGCGGCGGGCGTTCGGAATGGGAAGTGAGGGGTCGGGTGAACGTTTAGAAAAGGAAAGGAAAAGTAAAGTTTTCTTTACCAAATAAAAACATGTGAATGAGAAGAAGTTTGTTCTCAGAAAGGGTGCTGTAGAGAAAACATAGGTTATACTAATGACTTGAGCCAAAGGGCTTGGGTCTCAAGTAATTGGGCTAAAGGACTAGAAAAATAGAAAAAGGCCTTCAAATAAATTATATTTTTTTTTCTTTTAGAAAAATAACTGAACAAATTTTTTTTAATATAATCTTCTATTAACAATATTTATTTAAAATAAACTTTTCAGGTTTCAACCCAAAAATTTCCGAAATAATAATTTTCTAAGAAAAACAATTTCCTAATTTAACAACTAATAATTAATAATAATAATTTAAACTATTAATTTAACTGAAGAATTATGGGTTTCACAACCTTCCCTCCTTGAAAAATTTCGTCCTCGAAATTTAAAGGATAGAGTTAGGAATTACCTCAGGTCTCAAACAAGTACGGGTACTGCTCCCGCATCTCATCCTCTCGCTCCCAGGTAGACTCGCCTGGGGAATCGTGCCTCCACATAACTCTGACTATGGGAGTCACCGAAGTCCTGGTCCTCTTCTCGCCTCTGTCCAAAATCGCCACTGGCTTCTCTGGTACTGTAAGACTCGATCCAATCTCCAGCTCCGAGTGGTCCAAGATGTGACTCGGATCCGGGATGTAGCGTCTGAGCTGCGAAACGTGGAAGACGTTGTGCACACCCTCAAGATTAGCTGGTAGGGCTAACCGATACGCCACTTCACCAATTCTGCTCAAAACTTCAAATGGTCCGATATATCTGGGACTCAGCTTCCCAGCTCTGCCAAATCGGATGGTTCCTCTGGTAGGAGAAATATTCACAAAGACACTATCTCCTTCTTCAAATTCCAGTGGTCGACGACTGCTATCTGCCCAATGCTTCTGCCTGTCTTGGGCGATCCTGAGCTTGTCTCTAATCACCTTCACCTTCTCTGCTGCATCAGTCACCATCTCTGGCCCCAGCAGTACTCTTTCTTCTACGTCGTCCCATACAAGTGGAGTACGGCAACGACGTCCATAGAGTGCTTCAAATGGGGTTATACCAATGCTAGCTTGGTAACTGTTGTTATAAGAGAATTCTACCAAATGCAAGTGATCTTCCCAAGACCCTCCAAATTCCAAGACGCAAGATCTCAGCATATCTTCTAGCGTCTGGATGGTCCTCTCAGATTGTCTGTCAGTTTGGGGATGATAGGCTGTGCTGAACTTTAGTTTTGTTCCCAAGCTGTCATGCAAACTCTTCCAAAAATGTGAGGTAAATCTAGTATCTCGGTCAGATACAATACTTACCGGTACTCCATGAATCCGGTAGATGTGCCGTATGTACAGTGCCGCCAACTTCTCGGTGGATAAACCAACCTTGAAAGGAATAAAGTGTGCCGACTTAGTCAGTCGGTCCACAATAACCCAAATGGCATCCTTTCCTCCTTGAGATCGAGGCAGTCCAGACACAAAGTCCATTGTTATATGCTTCCATTTCCACTCCGGAATGTCCAGCGGCTGTAGAAGTCCTGCGGGTCTCTGTCTGCTAGCCTTCACTTGTTGGCAAATCAAGCATCTAGCCACAAATCTGGATACATTCTTCTTCATTCCATACCACCAAACGATGGTACGCATATTCCGATACATCTTATTAGCTCCAGGATGTATGGAATACTGTGACTGGTGCGCTTCTTGCATCAGCTCATTCCTCAGTTCGCTAGATGGTACACACAGCCTCGTACCATTCTTCAATGCTCCGTCACTGGCGATAGAGAAACCTTCAAGTGTTCCTGCCAGCACTTCATCTCTAAGTTTGCAAAGCGTCTCGTCTTGAAATTATGTCTCCTTGATTTTGTCCATCAGACTTGAACGCAATTGCAACTGCATCATGGTTGGGTCAGCTCCAGGTACATCAGCTTCTCGCCCCAGTTCCTTCATCTTCTCCTCAGGCAGTATAATCTCCAGACCAAGCTTCTCTATGTCCTCCAATAAGTGTCGCTCCTTTGTCAAAAACATCGCCACTGGGTATCGACTAAGTGCATCTGCAACCACATTAGCCTTACCCGGATGGTACTGCAGGTCGATGTCAAAATCTTTCATCAGTTCCAGCCACCTTCTTTGTCTCATGTTCAGCTCTTTCAGAGTGAAAACATACTTCAGACTTTTGTGGTCTGTATATATTTCTACTCTCTCTCCATATAGATAATGCTTCTATAGCTTCAATGCAAAGATGACTGCAGCAAGCTCCAGGTCATGTGTGGGATAATTCTTCTCATGGTTCCGTAATTTCCTAGATGCGTAAGCAATCGCTTTCCCATTTTGTTGAAGAACGCAATCCAGTCCTTTTCCAGAGGCATCACTGTAGATTGAGAAACCATCGGTTCCTGCGGGTAGCGCAAGGATTGGTGCAGTGGTCAGCCTCTTCTTCAGCTCCTCGAATGCAGCCTGGCAATCTTCCGTCCAAATGAACTCTTCATTTTTCTGAGTAAGCTTCGTCATTGGTTCAGCAATTCTGGCAAAATCCTTCACAAACTTCCGGTAGTAGCCAGCCAAGCCGAAGAAACTTATGATCTCAGCAACTGAGCTTGGGGTAGACCACTTCTCCACAGCAGCTATCTTCTTATGATCCACCAAAATTCCTTCTCCTGTGACAACATGGCCAAAAAAATCTACCTTGTCTAGAAAGAATTCACATTTGGATAGCTTACCATATAACTTCTCTTTTCTCAAAGTTCCCAGAACTTTTCTGAGATGCTCCTCATGCTCCTCTTCAGTCTTCGAATAGATCAGAATGTCATCGATGAAGACAACGACAAACTGATCTAAGTATTCATGGAAAACCTTGTTCATAAGGTTCATAAATACAACAGGAGCATTTGTCAGTCCAAACGGCATGACCAAGAATTCAAACTGCCCATACTTGGTGTTGAACGTCGTCTTGGGAATGTCCTCCTTCCTGACCTTGATCTGATGGTAGCCAGATCTGAGATCAATCTTTGAGAACACCTTGGCTCCACTGAGTTAGTCAAACAGGTCATCGATCCGGGGCAGAGGGTACTTGTTCTTGATGGTGATATTGTTCAGCGCCCGGTAGTCGATGCACATCCTCATAGTTCCGTCCTTCTTGGGAACAAACAAGACAGGTGCTCCCCAGGGTGAAGCTCCATCTCGGATAAATCCCAAAGCCTTCAGTTCATTGATCTGATCCTTCATCTCCTTAGCCTCCTTCGGGTTGACTCTGTAGCATCCTTTAGAAATAGGGGAAGAGCCGGGGACTAGGTCAATGGTGAACTCTATGTCTCGGTCTAGGGGTAACCCGGAAAGACTATCAGGGAAAACATCCATAAATTCTGCTATGATAGGATGGAGAGGTCCGGATTCTTCTGTGATAGAGGTGTAAGTAACACACTCCATATCCTCCGAAGTTCGAGAGATTTCAAACTCCGGTTCTCCAGGTGGGCTGAAGACTACACATCCCTTGTGACAGTCTATCAGCGCATGCTGCTTACTCAACCAGTCCATCCCTAGGACTATATCATAATTGGGTAAGGGCATCACAAGCAAATATGCTATGAATTGGTGACCTGATATGGTGATAGGGCAATTACAGGTCTCAGTGATAGGTAGGGGTCCTCCACCGGTCATGACTCTACAAATCTTCTTGCTAAAGCCCGTATCTATGTGGTGTGCAGAGATGAACTTTATGGATATGAAACTATGTGATGCTCCTGAATCAAATAAAGCTAAGGCAGGATAGGAATGCACATAAATGAAACCTGCGATGACATCAGCTGTAGGTTCCTGCTCTGGCTCTTGTTCCTCTGCTGCTAGGGCAAAAGCTCGCCCAGTCTTCTGTTGATGCTGCCCAAATTGTTGTTGCTGAGTGGGCAGAGGACCTTTCTGTTGAGTTGTTCCCATCCGGTGAGCCGTCGAGGGGCAGTCCTTCACTTGGTGGGTGGAAGACCCACAGACCAGGCAATGTCCTAGTCTCTTTCTGCAGATATTTGCTTGATGCCCCGGCCTTTTGCAATAGTCGCAGACAGGGATTTGCCTCTGAGGTGCCCTATCATTGTTTCTTGCCTGCTGGTTCTGCTGCTGGTGGTGGAAAGGCCGGTTGTTGTTGTTGTTGTTGTTGTTGGGCCTCTTCTGATTACCCTGATAGTTGTTAGTTCCAGGATAATCCCTCTTTGAACGAGCGGGTTGGCTCTTCTCTATGTCTTGAGCTCGCTCCAGGATCTTTTCGTAGGTATTAGCACCGCCTGAGATCACATGGGTACGGATCTCCTCTCTCAGCCCATGTCTAAACCTTTCAGCACGATCTTCAGGGTCAGCCACCAGGTTATTGGCAAAATGGCTGAGTTGGCCGAATTCTGCCGTATATTCTCCAATAGTCATATTTCCTTGCTTCAAGTTCTGGAATTGCCTCTCCATCTTCCGCAACTCTGATGTTCGGAAGAACTTCCTCTTGAACAACCTCTTGAAAGTGTCCCAGTCAATCTGCCTGTCCTGGAGTCGGGGTTCATTCTGATACCAGGTGCTTGCTACATTTTGCAGTTGGAGTCCCACTGCTTCAGCCTTGAGGTCTTCTGGAAGCCGAGCGACGCTTAGAAGACGCTACATACTATCGAGCCATTCATCAGCATAGACGATTCCCTCGGTTCCCTTGAAGGGTCGTGGGTTCTGCTTCTTGAAACTCTCAATATCGTCCACCTTGGCAATATGATTCCCATTAATTAAATAGCCTTAATATTACATAAATTAATCCTTTAGATTTATGTTTACCTTGGCAGGCCTTGGTTCCTGTTGAGCTGCTTCTCCTCTCTCCAGTGCAGCTATTGCCACGCTATGGGCATTCTCCATGCCTTCTCTCGTAATTGTCGTCTGCTCGCGATGAGCTTCAGCTTGAGTTCTCTGGGCTTCTAGCACTCCTCTTAGTAGACCTATGAGGTCGGTGGGGTCCACAGGCACCGGTGGAGCAGCTGGAGTGGGCGAAACCACAGGGGGCTGCATCTCCGTCCGAGAAGATGATGGATCCGTCGTCATATTATGGGAACGGTCGGCCAGCTGCCGAGGTGTAGGATCCGGACTTGATTGGGGAGGTGGGGTATGATAGGGTGAAGATACCCCATCGCCAGCAGGATTGGTATTGTCAGTGGCCATTCTCTGGAAGGTTTAGGATATAAACATAAGCAAGGTAGCCTACCAATCTATAATCAAACAAAAGTATTTACATATATAATTCGGACCTATTATTGTGACAAATCAATATTCTAGTATTCTAATTGTCTCTAGATAGGTTTTCCTAAGTTGTTGATTTTGACCTGCATGGGCCACCACTAAAAATATGTCACGACCCGGTCCCAATCACTTGGGACGAATCGGATCATGCCCAGCCTGCACCGTGATGAGACGGCGGCAGTAAGCTGTAACTTCCATATGCAGGTAATCAACAACTCAAACTAAATTGCCACAACATTTATTATTTGATAAATAAAAAACTTGTCTAGTGCCAATTACAAACATAAACCATCAACTCAAATAATATTGTTTTTAGATAAAAACTAACAAACTGGAAAATAACATCTAAATAAAAGCAACATCTTCGTCCAGTAATCCATCCTCGGGAAGCACTGCAGGGTAAAGCTCAGGGTCATAGTAGCTACTAATCAGTAGCTCTGCATCCTCAACAGGACCTAAAAATATAGTCTCCAGTCAGGAGGGAGCAAAGTACAAATTCATGATATTTTAACAATTGAAATTAATAATGAAATTATGCACTTTTAAACAATTTTGAAATCAACAATTTAAGCAGTTACAGTTTTAAAACAGTTACAGTTCTGTGATGTGAATAGGTAATAAAATATGACCGGCTTGGATTTGTTACAGTAAAGGATATGAGATTTGTTACAGTATGGTCATACTCATTACACTATTCCCCCAGTCCCCAATAGTTACAGTAGTTATAGTCAACGCTCACAAAGAGTGTTCCGTGTTGTATCGTGGTTTAAACTTGCATTAAAACAATTATTAACTAATTGTAATCTACCACAAAAATGTACTTGCCTCAAAATGACTTGACTGGATGGGTCGATACGTCGGGACGGAAAATCAGGTTCTTCCTTGAAATCCTACATTTGGGAAACTTGTCTCAGAAAATCAAAGTCGCCAATTGCTAACTAAGCTAGTTGCAATCTCTAAATTGTCTCCTAGTCCATTTTAGTCTTGTTTAACTAACACAACCAAAAACGCGTTTACTAGTGTGTTATAATTAAGAATATCAATTGATATTTAAACTTTTGGGAAAAACTTGTATTTATCAGGTTTTATCGTTTATTCGGAAAAACTTAATACTTTTGATAATTATATAAAAATATACTTTTCTTTTAAATGAGAAATATCGTGAATTTTCAAATTGTAATTAATATAATTTCTATTCCTAATTTTACGCATTCTCACAAAAACCCAGAAAACCACAGCTACTACCTACTTATTACAAAACTGTAGAATAGTAAATGGGCTTATGCCCTTACATTCCCAAGAATTAAAATAAGAGAAAATTCGTTAGTCCTATAAACTGCCTACAAAATTAAATATAAACAATATTTAATAATTCTAATTAAAAATATAAAATATTATTGAGTCTCAGAACTGGTCTAATCATTATTTTTATAGCTAATGCCTCAACATCCGGACGAAACCGGTTTCGTTTGCATTTAGCCGGGGTCCATTGACCAATAAGGTCGTCGCCCAATAAATCCAAAAATAGTATTCTTTTCCGAAAATTATTTTAAAACTATATAATTAAATTTTATAGAAATTTCGACAGCATTTCCTCTATTTTTGGGATAACCCAAAACTGGGAAACGCGCCGATTTTTCCTGCAAAATAAATCCCAAACCAGGGATACCCAAATATATCCACAAAACTATTTCCGAAATAAATTCGAAATCCCGAAATGATATCGGAATTCCCGAAGTAATATCGGAAACTCACAGAATCCTTTCCGAAAGATATTCTCGAAAATTCCGAGAGAATCACAGAACCAAGTTTTAACTAAAAACCCAAAATAATATATATAAAATCTATAATCACAGAATTACTTCCGAAGCAAAACCAACAGAAACTAACCAAGAACCAAAATTCCGAATTCCCGAAGGAATCGTGTTGGCACATTTTATTTTGAGTAATTAACAGCATCTTCGTAGTTTAGTCTTTTGCTCTTCAGATTCTAATTCTCTCAGAAGATCAAGGACTTTCTGATTTCTTGAAGACTGTGGCGTTCACCGGCATTCCCTGCATAAAGTCGGCGTCTTCATGCTTAGTGTTTTTCGAGTCTGTACTGGTCTAGGTATTTCTGTAAAACACTAAAGGATGGATGATAACTTAAAGCACAAATCGAAAATCAAGTTATTCAGAGCGGCATACCGGCGGTATGCTCCGGCATACCGGCGGTATACCGTTCTTGTGTCCAGAAAAGTTTCTGTGACAAAAAGCGGCATACCGACGGCATGCTACGGCATACCGGCGGTATACCGTTTTTGTGTCCAGAAATGTTTCTGTGACAATAAGCGGCATACCGACGGCATGCTTCGGCATACCGGCGGCATACCGCTTTCTGTGTCCAGAAAGTTGCTGTCTCGAATTGTCGGCATACCGACGGCATGCTGCGGCATACCGGCGGCATGCCGTTTCCTAGCAACACAATAGATGCTGTGATTTATTGTCGGCATACCGACGGTACGCTACGGCATACCGGCGGCATGCCGTTTCTTATAGCTCTAAAACTTTCTGTGACTTTAGTCGGCATACCGACGGTATGCTCCGGCATACCGACGGTATACCGAATTTCGAATAATCTGCTTTTCGATTTGGTCTGACATGCATTAATGGCCGCATTTAATGCTCTTGAACGGTCATAAATATGACCGTTACTATTTGGCCGGCATACCGGCGGTATGCCGCGGCATACCGACGGCATGCCGGTCTGCGTACACTCAGAAGCATTAAATGCCACCCACTCTTGGTTTTCTTATAAAAGGAAGCTCTCTCTCTCTTGAGCTTCCTCACCAACTCTTCCATAAATTTTCCAACAACCAAGAGCTCCACCATTAATACTCTCTCAAAGCTTTTCATTGTCATCCTCTCCCAAAGTGCTAGAGTATTAAAGAGTTGTACATTTCGATCTTCACGTGTTAGAAGATCAGCAAGTTCTCATTCTCTTTTGTTTGAAGTTGGCGAGCCTTCGTAAG
Organism: Iris pallida; assembly: GCA_029216955.1. NCBI lineage: Eukaryota > Viridiplantae > Streptophyta > Magnoliopsida > Asparagales > Iridaceae > Iris > Iris pallida. Next base: position 8,260,390 of record JANAVB010031619.1, read on the forward strand.
AAAACTCGTGTGTAGAAGTTGGCGAGTCTTCGGATCCAAACTCGTGTTGAAGTTGGCGAGTTCTTCGGATCCAAACTCGTGTGTACTATTTGCATAATAGTGGATTAAAGCCGGAGAGAGTTCCGGGACTGGATTGCCTCAAAAGAGGATACCAGGATACATCCTTGCGTTTGCGTTTGATCTTTCTACTATTTACTCTTTATTGCATCATTTGTTATAGTTTATTTTTTATTTCCCTATTCACCCCCCCCCTCTAGGGTTCTACAATTGGTATCAGAGCTTTGTTCTCTTGATTTGGATTTACACCCTTGAGTGATCCATGGCCTCTAACCCTAGCATCAACACGTTTCACAATGAGGGACACTCCACAAATAGGCCTCCCCTATTTGATGGTACCAACTATAACTATTGGAAGATTAGGATGGGCATTTATCTCAAGTCCATAGATTTCGATTTATGGGATTGCGTGATAAATGGCATCCCTACTCCTTCCAGAGCTATAGAGGATATTGCTTCTGACACCCTTCGGGAAACACTCACTGAAAACATCAAGAAGCTTGCTTGTCGAGATGCCAAGGCAATGAACGCTCTTTACTGTGCTCTCGACAGTAGTGAATTCAATCGAATCTCTACTTGCAAGACTTCCAATGAAATTTGGAAGTTGCTTGAAGTTACACACGAGGGGACTTCACAAGTGAAGGAATCTAAGATCAGTAGACTCACGCAAGAATATGAGTCTTTTAAAATGAAGCATGATGAATCTATTGCTAGCATGTTTACTCGCTTTGGTGATATTATTAACCCTCTCTCTTCTCTTGGAAAGGAATATCCCGCTCATGAAAAGATAAGGAAGATTCTTAGAGGTTTGACGAAATCTTGGAGTCCTAAAGCTACCGCAATCATTGAGGGGAACGATCTTACCGTCATGAACCTAGAGACCCTCATGGGTAAGCTGATGACTCACGAGCTTGACATGAAGGATCAAGAGGAATCCTCCATTCAAGAGAAGGAGAAGGAGAAGACCAAAGAAAAGGAGAAGACTCTTGCTCTCAAAGCTTCAAGGTCCTACTCCAAGGATAGCTCCGACGACAATGAGTCGGACAACGATGAAGAAATAGCTCTCACAGCTAAGCACTTCAGGAAGTTCTTAAAGTTCAACAAGGCCAACCGCTCTAGACGGGACAATAAAGATGACCCGACATGCTATCAATGCAGAAGACCCGGACACATCAAGAGGGATTGTCCGATGGTACGAAAAGATTCAAGCAAGTACGAGAAGCTAAGCAGGGGAAGCTCGTCCTCCAGAAAGTTCGCAAACACTAGCATTTGGTGTGAAAGCGACGCAAGCGACTCCGACAATGACAAGGAGTGCAAACACAATGCCAACGTTTGTCTCATGGCAACCGATGAGGTACTTGATGATTTTTCCTTAAACACTCTTACCTATGATGATTTGGAGAAAGCCATTCTTGAGTTACATGAAGAACACAAAGGTGTTCGGAATAAATACAAGAAATCTCTTAAGGAGGTCGAGGCTCTTCAACTTGAAGTAGAGAGGCTCTCAAGCATCATTAGTGATGTGAAGGGAAAATCTCCTATTTCCGACACGGATGAAGTGGAGTCATTGAGACTAAAACTTCAAGAATCTCTTGACACCATCAAGAAAAAGGATGATGAGATTCAATCCATGAGAAGCTCTTATGAGTTTGCCATGCGCAAATGTCAAGATGCTAATAGAAGAGAATATTCCACTTCTATTAAGTATAATGATCTTCTTACACGGAGTAAGAATTCTAGTAATAAGAATTCCACTCACATGCATGCTCCTAGACCTCCCCACACTCATCACAATGCTAGGCATAACCATTACATGAACACTACACACAACTCCTCTTCTAACACTAGAAAAGGACCTTTTGTTAAAAAGAAAACTTCTCATCATGCATTTTTCTATCATCATAACACTCATGGTAGAACATCTCACACTAGAGACTCACATATGCACAACACTCACACTTCTTCTTTTAGATCTTCCTTAATGTGCAATTATTGTGGGTTGCTTGGTCATACTTCTAATTTTTGTTATACAAGAAAACAAGTTGACATGAGAGTTCTTAAATGGGTTCCTAAGACTAACACTCAAGGACCCATAAGATCATGGGTACCAAAATGTTCATCTTCAACTTATATTGTAGGTGACGAATCCTTCTCATGCTAGAAGCAAGTGGATTCTCGATAGCGGTTGTTCACGGCACATGACCGGTGATGCTTCACTTTTTACAACGCTATCGATGAAGAAGGAAGGACATGTCTCCTTCGGTAACAATCTAAAAGGTTATATTATTGGAAATGGTAATATCGGTTCTCTTCCTTATCCTTGTATCAATAATGTATGTCTTGTTACTAATCTTAAGCATAACCTCCTTAGTATTAGCCATCTCACCGATAATGGCTATGATATCAAGTTTGTTAAACTCAAATGCTACATTACCGATAGCTCCAATGGAACTATTGTGTATGAAGGCATTAGAGAAAACAATATTTATGTTCTTTATCTTGTTGACGGTACTAACAATGACAGGTGCCTAGTTGCAAAGAACGATGAGAGTTGGCTTTGGCACATGAGGCTTGGACACGCTAACATGGATACCATCTCTCGCCTCGCCTCCAAGAAGCTTGTACGAGGACTTCCTAGCATCCCCTTCAAGAAGGATATGGTTTGTGAAGAATGCGAGAAAAGTAAGTTGATCAAGTCATCTTTCAAATCCATCAACTCTGTGAGTACCACAAGACCCCTTCAACTTATTCATATGGATCTTTTCGGGCCTAGTAGAGTAGCTAGCCTTGGTGGCAAACTCTATGCCTTTGTTTTAGTTGATGATTTTTCAAGATTTACTTGGGTTATTTTTCTTGCTTGCAAAAGTGATACTTTTCGTGAATTTGTTGCTTTTTGTAAACGTGTTCAAAATGAGAAAGGCTTTTCTATTAACAAAATTAGGAGTGATCATGGAGGTGAATTTGATCATGTTGATTTCAAAAGATTTTGTGAAAAGAATTGTTTTGGACATGATTTTGCTTGTCCCCGTACTCCTCAACAAAATGGTGTTGTGGAGAGAAAGAATAGAACCCTTGGCGATATGGCCCGGGTCATGTTAAACCAATATAAGCTCCCTCAATATTTTTGGGCGGAAGCCGTCAATACGGCATGTCATGTAATTAATAGGGTCTTAATTAGACCTATTACTAAGAAGACTCCTTATGAGCTTTGGTTTAACAAAATTCCTTCTATTGAATATTTCAAGGTTTTTGGTTGCAATTGTTTTATTTTGAATACCAAGGATAACCTAGGCAAGTTTGAAGAAAAAGCCTATGAAGGAATATTCCTTGGATACTCTACTCATAGCAAAGGTTTTCGTGTTTTTAATAAAAGAAGTCTTGTTGTCGAAGAGTCAATCAATGTCTCTTTTAATGAACTCAACTCTTCTACATTCTCCTCCTCCGAGGATATTGATGACATCTCGTTTGGATTGGAGAACTCCTCTATTGAGGATCGTCCTTCTTCATCTAACAATGAAGTTGTGACCCCATCAAAAGAGTCTCCTCCTCTCGAGCCTCCTCCAAAGGATCTCCCAAGAGAATGGAGATTTGTCACCAATCATCCTAAGGAGCTCATCATTGGGGATCCTTCCTCAAGTGTTAGCACAAGATCCGCCACTCGTGATCTTTGTGCCAATGTGGCTTTTATCTCTCAAATAGAGCCTAAAAATGTTAATGATGCTTTTCTCGATGAATTTTGGATGATAGCTATGCAAGAGGAGCTTAATCAATTTGAGCGAAGCAAGGTTTGGGAACTTGTCCCAAAACCTAGCAATCATCCCATTATTGGAACTAAATGGGTGTTTCGCAACAAGCTAAATGAAGATGGGTTAGTGACTCGTAACAAAGCCCGATTGGTTGCCCAAGGCTATAACCAAGAGGAAGGCATTGACTACGACGAAACCTATGCTCCGGTTGCACGTCTTGAATCCATTCGTATGCTTTGTGCCTTTGCTTGTTTTAATGACTTTAAGCTATTTCAAATGGATGTTAAGAGTGCTTTTCTTAATGGTATTATTAAGGAGGAAGTTTATGTTAAACAACCTCCCGGTTTTGAAGATTTTCAATTTCCTGACCACGTTTTCAAACTTCATAAAGCCCTTTATGGCCTCAAACAAGCTCCACGTGCTTGGTATGAGCGTCTTAGCTCTTTTCTTGTTTCTCACAATTTTTCAAAGGGAAAAGTTGACACCACACTTTTTATTAAATCCCATGATGGGACTCTCTTATTGGTTCAAATTTATGTGGATGATATTATTTTTGGTTCTACTAACAACACACTTTGTGTAGAATTTGCCAAAGTTATGCAGGAAGAGTTTGAAATGAGTATGATGGGAGAACTCTCCTTCTTCTTGGGGTTACAAATCAAGCAAGGACCTAAAGGAACCTTCATCAATCAAGCAAAATATACAAGGGACCTCCTCAAGCGTTTCGACCTTGACTCATCCAAATCAATGAGGACCCCTATGGCTACAACGACCAAGCTTGACAATGATGAAGATGGCACATCGGTCGACATTCGTAAGTATAGAGGTATGATCGGTAGCTTACTTTATTTAACGGCTAGCCGTCCGGATATCATGTTTAGTGTCTGTTTGTGTGCACGATATCAAGCCAATCCAAAGGAATCACATTTGAGTGTCGTCAAGCGCATTTTTCGTTATCTCAAAGGCACCATTAACATGGGTCTTTGGTATCCGAAATCCTCATCCTTTGAGCTTCACGGCTTTTCGGATGCGGATTTTGCCGGATGCAAGATTGACCGAAAAAGCACTAGTGGCACATGTCAATTCCTCGGGAAGTCCTTGGTATCGTGGTTTAGTAAGAAGCAAAACTCTGTCGCTCTCTCAACCACTGAGGCAGAGTATATTGCGGCTGGTTGTTGTTGTGCACAAATTCTTTGGATGTCACAAACACTTTTAGATTATGGTATTTCTCATTCTTGCACCCCTATTAAATGTGATAACACTAGCTCTATCAATCTCACGAAAAACCCGATTTGTCACTCACGTACGAAGCACATTGAAATTAGACACCATTTTCTTCGTGACCATCAACAAAAAGGAGATATCCATCTTGAATTTATTGATACTACCTATCAATTAGCCGATATCTTCACTAAGCCCCTCCCGGAAGATCGCTTCTCTTTCCTTTGCCGTGAACTAGGCATTTTATCCTTTGATCCCTAACCGTTTCTCGTTCGGCACACCGACGGTATACTGCGGTATACCGGCGGCATGCCGTTTTTCGAAGCAGAATTAGGTTCTGTTTCGATCTTCGGCATACCGTCGGTACACTACGGCATACCGACGGCATGCCGTTTTTCGAACCAGAATAACGTTCTGTTTCGTTCTTCGGCATACCGGCGGTATACTCCGGTATACCGACGGCATGCCGGACGACTGCGGACAGGACACCAACTCTGAGCCGGGCCCCACCTTTTTCTCTATCCTCCTTTATTCCTTCCATCATATCTTTTCATACTATCTTTATTCCCTCTCTCCCATCACATCCATCATTAACTACCCATCTCCTCACCTCCCCTCCTATTAATTACCTCTCTTATCACTTCCCTCTTTTCTCTCCTCTTTTTACTCCCCTCATTAACTTCCCATCCTCCCTTCACCTTCCCCATTTACCACTCCTCTACAACCGTTCCCCCCTCCCCCCCCCCCTTTCTTTTTTTTCAAATTTCATCTCTTCATCTTCCCTCTCTCCTTTATATACCATCCTTTCTTCCTCCTCCTCTCTACTCCTTCCTTCTCCACTACATAGCTCTGCTCCTCTCTCATGGCAAACCCAAAGCGCCCCCGATCCTCCTCCACCATGTTCAACCCGTTCGTTCCGGTGGCGCTTCCCTCCGGCTATGACCAACGCGTCTTCTCCAACGCCTTGGCGGCCGAGCTTTGGTTCCAACACTTCGCCAACCACAACGTCTTCAAAGGACGGGCCATCAACTGGAACCTCTTCCCCGGTCACGTCCCTTTGTTTGACGATGCCGGTCTCTCCTCTCTTCTTCGGCGCCAAATCTCTGTCTACCTGGCTGCCGTCCGTCTTTTCTACTGCAACATGAGACCGGATGACGACGACCCTACCGCCATCCAATCTATGGTGAATGACCGCCACTTCCGTCTCACCTCTAAGGAAGTGGGGGCTATCTTGGGCGTCCCGGACAGAGGTGATGCGTTACCTCTTTTGGGAGCTCTCACCTCCTCGGCGGCATCACCCTTCGACGAATTCTGTCGCATCATCTGCAAGGGTCCCAACCCTCCCGCCATCCCGACACTCTCCGTCCAGCTGGAGCCGTTTTACTACGAGCTCCACCGTATCGTGTGCCACACTCTGTTTCCAAAGGGCGGGAACTATGACGCCATCACTGGTGACGCTCTTGTTCTCATGTACCACCTCTATGCCCGGAAGCGTTTCTCCTTCCCCAAGACTCTTCTTCTGCAATTCCGGCGTACCATGCCTTCGGGGAAGCAGAACCTCCTCTATGGTTCCTTCATCACCTTACTCATGGAGGCCAAACAGGTTGACTTGTCTCTCTGCTCCTCGGATGGGGTCCCCTCTTTTCTGGCCGTCTCCCGTACCCTTGCTGGCGGCTCTTCTTCCCGTGCTTCCTCCTCCCAGGAGCAACCGGGTTCCACTCCTGCTGCCCCTGCATCTACCCCTCCATCTACGGGCCGCTATATGCCACTTACTCAGCACCACTTTGATCTGAGGATGGCCCAGGCGGAGGAGCAGATGCGGACCCACACTCGTGGACTTGGCGCCCTCATCCAGTCTCGCTTCCACGATCAGGGCTACTTCATCCAGCGCACTCTCCAAGACCGGGATGCCTTTCTGGATCTTAATCTTCAGGATCCCATGTACACGGCCCCGCGTTTCTCTGACCCCAATGCCTACGAGTTTATGTACCCGGACGGCATTGATCCTTTTGGCGCCCTCCAGCAGGCTCAAGATGATGATGGTGATGATGATCCGGCAGAGGATTAGGGATGGTTCTCCTTTGGTGATGGTCTCAGTGGTTTAGTGGTTCTTGTTTTTATGTGTTGCTTGTTTGTCTTTTGTGGTCCTTCGGGGACCGGTGTGGTTGTTTCTTGCTCTTTGCAGTCCTTCGGGGACTTTATCCATGTTTGTCTCAAGTGTCCGGCTCTCGTAATGGAGAGTCTTTATTTTCTTTATCTCTGCTTTGTATGGGTCAAGCATGTATCTTAACTTTTCCTTCAATATATTCCTGCATGCTTTTATCACTCTTCTCGTATTTTTACATTTATATGTGCACTGTTTACTTTAGTTATCCCCATCTTTGAATAAGTGACAAAGGGGGAGAAATCGTATTGAGGGGGAGCTGTCTACCTACGGGGGAGATACTCCCTGAAGATGCTATCTCTCTATTTTGTCAATTATCAAAATGGGGGAGTTTGTTGGCACATTTTATTTTGAGTAATTAACAGCATCTTCGTAGTTTAGTCTTTTGCTCTTCAGATTCTAATTCTCTCAGAAGATCAAGGACTTTCTGATTTCTTGAAGACTGTGGCGTTCACCGGCATTCCCTGCATAAAGTCGGCGTCTTCATGCTTAGTGTTTTTCGAGTCTGTACTGGTCTAGGTATTTCTGTAAAATACTAAAGGATGGATGATAACTTAAAGCACAAATCGAAAATCAAGTTATTCAGAGCGACATACCGGCGGTATGCTCCGGCATACCGGCGGTATACCGTTCTTGTGTCCAGAAAAGTTTCTGTGACAAAAAGCGGCATACCGACGGCATGCTACGGCATACCGGCGGTATACCGTTTTCGTGTCCAGAAATGTTTCTGTGACAATAAGCGGCATACCGACGGCATGCTTCGGCATACCGGCGGCATACCGCTTTCTGTGTCCAGAAAGTTGCTGTCTCGAATTGTCGGCATACCGACGGCATGCTGCGGCATACCGGCGGCATGCCGTTTCCTAGCAACACAATAGATGCTGTGATTTATTGTCGGCATACCGACGGTACGCTACGGCATACCGGCGGCATGCCGTTTCTTATAGCTCTAAAACTTTCTGTGACTTTAGTCGGCATACCGACGGTATGCTCCGGCATACCGGCGGTATACCGAATTTCGAATAATCTGCTTTTCGATTTGGTCTGACATGCATTAATGGCCGCATTTAATGCTCTTGAACGGTCATAAATATGACCGTTACTATTTGGCCAGCATACCGGCGGTATGCCGCGGTATACCGACGGCATGCCGGTCTGCGTACACTCAGAAGCATTAAATGCCACCCACTCTTGGTTTTCTTATAAAAGGAAGCTCTCTCTCTCTTGAGCTTCCTCACCAACTCTTCCATAAATTTTCCAACAACCAAGAGCTCCACCATTAATACTCTCTCAAAGCTTTTCATTGTCATCCTCTCCCAAAGTGCTAGAGTATTAAAGAGTTGTACATTTCGATCTTCACGTGTTAGAAGATCAGTAAGTTTTCATTCTCTTTTGTTTGAAGTTGGCGAGCCTTCGTAAGAAAACTCGTGTGTAGAAGTTGGTGAGTCTTCGGATCCAAACTCGTGTTGAAGTTGGCGAGTTCTTCGGATCCAAACTCGTGTGTACTATTTGCATAATAGTGGATTAAAGCCGGAGAGAGTTCCGGGACTGGATTGCCTCAAAAGAGGATACCAGGATACATCCTTGCGTTTGCGTTTGATCTTTCTACTATTTACTCTTTATTGCATCATTTGTTATAGTTTATTTTTTATTTCCCTATTCACCCCCCCTCTAGGGTTCTACAAATCGGTGGACCAAAATCATCACAGGCCAAAAGAGAACTATGGGACTATCCAGAAGTTACCGAAATCGACGGAATCCGAAGTGATGCCTCGGACTCGAAACACGCGGAACCGCGAAACGGAATCGAAATCACGTCAGAAACTCACGGGGAACGGGGCTCCTCGGGACAGTGCCACGCGTACAGATCGGACGGCCAGGGCTGTCGCCGACGGTCAGCGGCGAAGGGCGGCGCCGGGGTCGGACTCGGGGAGCAGGGCCGACGGCGAGGGGTGCGCTGGACTCGGGTTGGCCGAGAAATGGCCTGGCCGCGTCCGCAGGAAGAGTGGCGGCGGGATCGGCCTGGGTGGCCGGCGATCGGACTGACCGCGGGTGGCCCGAGGACAGCGGATCAGGGTCGCCGCTTGTCACGCCCCGCTCCCGTAGGAGCGATCGTCCTCGCTAAGGCGTGATGCCGCACGAGCCTAGATTGCGCTCGTGCAAGGCGGGTTCCATAACGGCCGATTTCAGCGGCTGCGACGGGGTCGTCGCACAGAAGTCCCGAGCAGAGACATTGAATATTAGCAGCGGAATTTAGAACAAAACACAAGTCATTCAAAGATGATCTTTATTGATATTGAAACAAGATTACAATGGGGCGCAAGGCCAATGTTACAAGTCTCTCAAGCTCACTCAAGCTCACTTTTCTCTCATTACAAGTTCACTCTGCTCTCTCTCTCATCTCTCAATATTTGTCGATCTAGCGGAAGCTTCGGAAAGCGATGTCCATACATTATGTCCCGTATAAGTCTTCACTTCTTGCGGCCGCACGCTTCGAATCGCCAAGGAACTCCGTGCCTCGACGCATCCAAGCGAACTCTGCGCCATGAGCTTCTACCTGTGCCTGCACATGAAACACTGTGTGGGTGTCAGTACCACTATACTGGTGGAGTGAGCTTCTCACCCACCCATACAAAACCTACACGTTCATTTACTTTGTGCAGCTTAAATCCCTTTTCGATTGTCTTTCTACTCTTGCCTTAGGTTCAATTTTAGGACCGGCGCCTTGGCGCAACTTGTGTGTCAAAACCATCCCGTGCTTGCAATGTCAACGTTACTCATACTTTGCCTCTAGACCACTCCTCGTGCCACAACGTTAACCTATCAGGTCGTGCTTGCCTTTCGGCCAGAATCAGAGACGCAACTACGCGGTAGTGCCCAATTTCCTTACGACCGTGCTATAACTCCTTTGTGTCGTGCCTCGCAACTCAGTGCGACTCAACCATATCGCCGCCTCGCGGCTCGTGCCATTTGATCACCAACCGACTTTGCCTTGCGGCGGTTTCCTTGACTTAAACTCAAACAACTCAACCAACTTATGCAACTATATGCCGACAACTCAAGACTCAATGCCACATCTCGTGCCGAAGCACGTCGCCTATGTTGTAGCCATTCTTTAAGCCCAAACATGTGTACTCTAACTTGTATACACCTTCGACAACTCAACTCAATCCAAAGGCATACCTGCGGATCTGCCGCTATGCCGACTCATCTATATGATTTGGTCACTGACTCCCCGAGCCATAGTGGACTCCTTTTTGCTGAGTATAGGATGGACCTTCTTTGGGTAGCTAGCCCTATTCCGCGTCCACCGAATACTTTGCCCCAGGCTCAGCTTATTTGGCTCCCAGAGCCTTTATGTTTCCTTAGGCCGCAATCGGTCCCGTGGCGCCACAGGTTGCCGATTCGGGGAAACTCTACCTTGTCGACAAGTTGTCCATGACCATGCAAGACTGACTCAAACTGACGTCTCACATAGTCATTCACTTCTGGTGTTACCATCTCTTTTAGTGCCATTCCTCTCTTTTAGTGCCATTTCTCACATCTGAGATCTTGCCTCGACGACCCGTAGTCGCGAGCATTGTTCTTTCTTGCCTCAACGACCCAGTCGTGAGCATTTCTTTCTTTCTTCCTTTCTTTTAACTCAAGACAACAACTTATTTAGACACTTTCCAAAACTCAACTAATCGATCGTGGCCCGTGCCTTTAAAAACTCTAGGATCGTGCAAACATGCCTCAACTCGATTTCTGCTTTACGCGGCGCTATCGCCCAAGCCATACTTTATATGACGGGCCGTGGGATCGTGGGACTATTTAAGTTGACAACCGCAGAATAAGCGGGACAGCACTTGGAACGACTTAGGTCGATCGGCATAACTTTGCCTAACTTACTCAAGCCTACACTTATCGAGCAAAGGCTGCGCCGAGCCTTGCTCCGAGGGAATGTGCCGTGCACGTACTCATCTTTGGACGACCAAGTCATTTGGGTGCTTAGGCTTACGCCAGCAGTCATGCGACGCAACTTAACTCTTGGGCAAGCCAGGGCTATGCCAAGCCCTGGACGATGGGACCGTGCATGCTTTAACAAGCATTCACGCAGGCGACGCCTATGACTTAGGCTATTTCATAACTTTGTGTCGAAGACCAACTTTCCTTCTCCCAAGCCACGGGACGAAGGACCGAGTGTCATTTTCAAAGCATGCCGTGTACCAACTCTAAGCCGACCGTGGGACATTTTTCCATGTTCTAACTCATTTCGACCCGTCGGGATTATTCCCTTTAGCTATGTGGGTTCGTATCTTTTATCTTCAAGCCTACTTGTGCAAGTTGAAACCACAATTTATTATGTGAAGGCCAAGATGAGGCAAGTTCACCGAAACTACCCCACCTGAGCGATGTCTTCAAACGGCAGTTGCAAGGCCAAGTCCGAACGCCGTTGGCATTTCGATTCCTCCGATTGACTGAGCGGGACGGGGCACTACAACATACACCACTCAGAACAAGTCTCGTCCTCGAGACTTACTGAGTACTTACTTATTGACTTATCACCTTACTCAACATTCAGGAACTCTCGCATACACTACGCCTATGCGTTTCCTCAATCCGAGCCACGCTCGCACTACCCTCAATCTTTTCTTCGAATCTCTATTTCAAAATCCTCAACACTTTTCCATTCCTCAAGTCTCACTTGATTCAACGTATCACTTGGTTGGATCGTGCACATATTCCAGGCGTCCCCAAAATACATGCATTTCAGCCAAGCCTTGTGATAGCGAATCCGACATCACCACTCGAGTCGGAGCGTGCACGTATTCAAGCGTCCCTGATATACGTGCATCTCAACCGAGCTCGCGAGTGGTGCCACCATAACTTCTATCGCTTTGCGTCGGGACGTCCGCCTATTCGCTGGGCTATGTCTTTTGGCTAAAGTCATTCGTCAGTATTGGAATCATAGTTCCCAAACAACAATATCAACACTGACCCCATCCTAAGGTCAAACCAAGTTGATAGTACGGGTTTTTCTACCCAAGCTCGCATCACTCCGATTTCTAAACATCGAGCATCGATTTCCTACGCACATCCCAACATTCGTCGTACGGGGTCCGAGTCATTCGGTAAAGCCATCCTACAACAACTCGCGTTCGACCAAATTCTCCGACGTATCAGTATCGCTTGTTCAACAAACCATTTCGCATAGTCTATCTCTTCGAACACGTTCGACATAATCTGCCTTTACAAATCCTTTCAAGTCAAGCACGTTACTACGTAATTCGCCGCTAAACTATAATCCACATTTTACATTTCTGAAGTCGTCTATTCCAATTCACGAAACCGATCACAAGGTCGTCTAGCTTAACAACGTGTTGCGCCCCGATCTCACGCGAGTCAGATTAACCGCGGTGGGCATGAATCACCATGCACGCTCCCGCGAGATAGTCATTCTCATCGGGACGTAACTCTTGTTTTGTGTCTAGACTAATTCATTCTCGATGCGCGGATTGGACCTACTCAATCCTCAAGTTTATTTCATTCATCGATCACAAGTCAAAACATCCTCGAATCTTCATTCGCATCAAACCGACAAGTCAAGACAATCAACGTTGCCGCGTCCTGACTCCGAGTTCGATCATTCCCGCGACATGAATCACCATGTCAGCGCTCACGCGGAACGATCGCCCCAAATCTGACGCAACGCATGTGCGAGGCTAGAGTTGCGCTCGCGCAAGACAAGATCGTCGACGTTGTGGCCATCCGCATAACCATCAAGACACGATTACTTTCATCCAACATTCATCTCAATCAAAATCCAAAACATAGCATCCAATCGAACAACAACACTTGCACGATCGTCTTTCGCTGAGTTAGAGTACCCCCGAGTTATCGCATAGCGATCTTTGATACGCCTCAATACCATCGACGATATGCGTAACCTGACGATCTTCCTTTGCAACCAAATTCTGAGTCGTGCGAATGGTGCTATCGTCCGACTAGATAATTTCCTCGACATTCATAACACCAATTCTGATCATTTTCCCTCGAATCATTTACAATATCAATTTCCTCCAACCAATTTCACGTATTCTTCATCCGTCCATCTTAAGTCATCGACCAACTTATTTTCCTCAATTTGCATCGTTCGACATCCCTGAGCCTATCGCATACACCACTCAGGAATGAAGTCATTCAACCAATCCTCAATTTATTATTTGATTCAAAATCGACTTCTTCAATTCCGTTCGAACCATTCCTCAAAACCCAAGCACGCTCACCTAGATCGCACCGACATTATCGTCGCTCGATAGCACCCCTATCGACAGTTATCCCACATTTACTCAATCGAGTTCAACTCATTCTAGCTCGAACATTTCAATTCCCGCACTCGACTTTTCTAAGGTCGATGCAACTTTGGTGTATGTGCCCAGCCCGACTTAGCCAACCGTGCTTACGTAAACCATCTTTTTGTTTTTTTATCCAAAAACTGTTCACCTATGTTTTGCAAAATAGATAGACTTATTGTATGGACATCCCATGGGTCATTTGAGAGAGAGCGCACCAACGATTTTAACTTTGCGGAAGCAACAGAGTTTGCGGAAACAACGAGTTAAAGAATTCAATCGGTTATCCAAGGACGTAAAGCCGTGCTCTGATACCACTATGTCACGCCCTGCTCCCGTAGGAGCGATCGTCCTCGCTAAGGCGTGATGCCGCACGAGCCTAGATTGCGCTCGTGCAAGACGGGTTCCATAACGGCCGATTTCAGCGGCTGCGACGGGGTCGTCGCACAGAAGTCCCGAGCAGAGACATTGAATATTAGCAGCAGAATTTAGAACAAAACACAAGTCATTCAAAGATGATCTTTATTGATATTGAAACAAGATTACAATGGGGCGCAAGGCCAATGTTACAAGTCTCTCAAGCTCACTCAAGCTCACTTTTCTCTCATTACAAGTTCACTCTGCTCTCTCTCTCATCTCTCAATATTTGTCGATCTAGCGGAAGCTTCGGAAAGCGATGTCCATACATTATGTCCCGTATAAGTCTTCACTTCTTGCGGCCGCACGCTTCGAATCGCCAAGGAACTCCGTGCCTCGACGCATCCAAGCGAACTCTGCGCCATGAGCTTCTACCTGTGCCTGCACATGAAACACTATGTGGGTGTCAGTACCACTGTACTGGTGGAGTGAGCTTCTCGCCCACCCATACAAAACCTACACGTTCATTTACTTTGTGCAGCTTAAATCCCTTTTCGATTGTCTTTCTACTCTTGCCTTAGGTTCAATTTTAGGACCGGCGCCTTGGCGCAACTTGTGTGTCAAAACCATCCCGTGCTTGCAATGTCAACGTTACTCATACTTTGCCTCTAGACCACTCCTCATGCCACAACGTTAACCTATCAGGTCGTGCTTGCCTTTCGGCCAGAATCAGAGACGCAACTACGCGGTAGTGCCCAATTTCCTTACGACCGTGCTATAACTCCTTTGTGTCGTGCCTCGCAACTCAGTGCGACTCAACCATATCGCCGCCTCGCGGCTCGTGCCATTTGATCACCAACCGACTTTGCCTTGCGGCGGTTTCCTTGACTTAAACTCAAACAACTCAACCAACTTATGCAACTATATGCCGACAACTCAAGACTCAATGCCACATCTCGTGCCGAAGCACGTCGCCTATGTTGTAGCCATTCTTTAAGCCCAAACATGTGTACTCTAACTTGTATACACCTTCGACAACTCAACTCAATCCAAAGGCATACCCGCGGATCTGCCGCTATGCCGACTCATCTATATGATTTGGTCACTGACTCCCCGAGCCATAGTGGACTCCTTTTTGCTGAGTATAGGATGGACCTTCTTTGGGTAGCTAGCCCTATTCCGCGTCCACCGAATACTTTGCCCCAGGCTCAGCTTATTTGGCTCCCAGAGCCTTTATGTTTCCTTAGGCCGCAATCGGTCCCGTGGCGCCACAGGTTGCCGATTCGGGGAAACTCTACCTTGTCGACAAGTTGTCCATGACCATGCAAGACTGACTCAAACTGACGTCTCACATAGTCATTCACTTCTGGTGTTACCATCTCTTTTAGTGCCATTCCTCTCTTTTAGTGCCATTTCTCACATCTGAGATCTTGCCTCGACGACCCGTAGTCGCGAGCATTGTTCTTTCTTGCCTCAACGACCCAGTCGTGAGCATTTCTTTCTTTCTTCCTTTCTTTTAACTCAAGACAATAACTTATTTAGACACTTTCCAAAACTCAACTAATCGATCGTGGCCCGTGCCTTTAAAAACTCTAGGATCGTGCAAACATGCCTCAACTCGATTTCCGCTTTACGCGGCGCTATCGTCCAAGCCATACTTTATATGACGGGCCGTGGGATCGTGGGACTATTTAAGTTGACAACCGCAGAATAAGCGGGACAGCACTTGGAACGACTTAGGTCGATCGGCATAACTTTGCCTAACTTACTCAAGCCTACACTTATCGAGCAAAGGCTGCGCCGAGCCTTGCTCCGAGAGAATGTGCCGTGCACGTACTCATCTTTGGACGACCAAGTCATTTGGGTGCTTAGGCTTACGCCAGCAGTCATGCGACGCAACTTAACTCTTGGGCAAGCCAGGGCTATGCCAAGCCCTGGACGATGGGACCGTGCATGCTTTAACAAGCATTCACGCAGGCGACGCCTATGACTTAGGCTATTTCATAACTTTGTGTCGAAGACCAACTTTCCTTCTCCCAAGCCACGGGACGAAGGACCGAGTGTCATTTTCAAAGCATGCCGTGTACCAACTCTAAGCCGACCGTGGGACATTTTTCCATGTTCTAACTCATTTCGACCCGTCGGGATTATTCCCTTTAGCTATGTGGGTTCGTATCTTTTATCTTCAAGCCTACTTGTGCAAGTTGAAACCACAATTTATTATGTGAAGGCCAAGATGAGGCAAGTTCACCGAAACTACCCCACCTGAGCGATGTCTTCAAACGGCAGTTGCAAGGCCAAGTCCGAACGCCGTTGGCATTTCGATTCCTCCGATTGACTGAGCGGGACGGGGCACTACACCGCTTGGCCTGGGAGGTCGTCGGCTGCGGCGACGGCTGGGTCGGGCGGAAAACTCCGGCTAGGGCACGATTTGGGGAAAAGGGTTTTAGAGAAGGGAAAGTGGTGATGGGGAAGAGGAAGAGAGGGTTTATATATATATAGGAGAGTGCTTGGGGTTACAGAAATGAGGGGGCGGCCGTTCGGGGGAGGCCAACGGTCGCCGGTGGCGGCGGGCGTTCATAATGGGAAGTGAGGGGTCGGGTGAACGTTTAGAAAAGGAAAGGAAAAGTAAAGTTTTCTTTACCAAATGAAAACATGTGAATGAGAAGAAGTTTGTTCTCAGAAAGGGTGCTGTAGAGAAAACATAGGTTATACTAATGACTTGAGCCAAAGGGCTTGGGTCTCAAGTAATTGGGCTAAAGGACTAGAAAAATAGAAAAAGGCCTTCAAATAAATTATATATATATATTTTTTTCTTTTAGAAAAATAACTAAACAAATTTTTTTTTAATATAATCTTCTATTAACAATATTTATTTAAAATAAACTTTTCAGGTTTCAACCCAAAAATTTCCGAAATAATAATTTTCTAAGAAAAACAATTTCCTAATTTAACAACTAATAATTAATAATAATAATTTAAACTATTAATTTAACTGAAGAATTATGGGTTTCACATCCTCCTTCTCCTCTACCTCTGTCCGACTTCATACGAACTGGTACCTTTTTCGTCGGACACATGCGAGGGTGGACTTTTGATGTGCGTGAGCATGGACCCGGCTTCTTCGTCGTGGTGGCCGAAGTCAGAGGTAGATGCCCTTAGAAGGGGGAGGAGCGAGCTCGACTCACGGTACTTCAAGAAGGTGAATGAGAGCAACAAGAATCGGTCGAAGGACACCAAGACCTGCCCCTACTTCCACCATCTACCACAACATGCTTCCCAGCAGCAGTGGCGGTGGCGGAGCTTGCCATCTGAATTCGAGCCCATTTTCAAACCCTACATCAGTCATGCCACCATCACTACAACAACAGCAGCAGTTGCCGCCGTTGATGAATCAAGAAAAAATGGATATGAAGAAAAGCAGTGGACCGATAAAATGAGTTACCACTTTCTTCAGAGACGACAGCGCCGGTGGCAGCAGAAACAATAGTACTAGTGGCATAAATGAGAAGGTTAGCCGTAACGGTTGAAAATATAGTACTCCAAATTGTGAGCTTATGACGACTAGCGACAGCGAATGCAGTAGTACTAATGGATACGTTGCTCAATTATTTACTTGAATTTTTGTTACTTTTTGAGTTTTTTTTACTCTTTAATTAATGCTTTTATTTATTTTTATTTTTAATTTTCTATATACAAAATATTATCTATCCAAGCACTAAAAATTAAATGTAAAGACAAGAAGTAGTATAAAATTCAAAAATATACACATTTTACTTTCTAGATATAAAAAATTACTTTCCGTACTTCCTCCGTTACGTCTATCCAAACAGGACTTGGTCTTCGAAAGAAAAATATAGTAGAAGAATCAATTAACAGACTGGAGATTTTAAATCCCAAATTTTAGCACGTGAGCAAAAGTGGAGTTGGGCACTAACTATGACTAAACAAAGCACGTTTCCGGCATGTTTTTTTTAATACTTAAATTTAATAAATTTGATGGTGGATGTTTTTGAAAATTAGAGAGATTCAACTAGCCAGACGATCTAAAATCTCCATTGATTTTTTTTTATTAATGGAAACACCAGATGATCTAGTGTTTCCACGACGAAAACGCTGTAAGGTCGTGTGTTTTTTTTTTTTAAAAATGCCAGATAGTCTGGTATTTTGTGACAAAAATGGCAAACAATTCGGATTTTTCGTAGTGCGCATTTTTGCAATTTCTCCTATGACTGCAGACTTAATAAGCAAAAAATAAAATAAACAAAAATTGAGAAGAAAAAAAAAACCTAACTCTCATCCTTGTTGCCTGAAATGGGCTAGTTCCGTGGACAACGGCATATCAATCTTCTCTAGATGAATAAACTTTAGTTTTACAAGAGAATGATGTTGTATATTTTTCTCACAACCCAACCATAAAACAGCTTGAGTTTATATACATACTCCTTTCCCACATCTTGCAAAGGAAGAGATCTCTCCCCTTGACCTTCTGTTAACAAAACCATAAATATAGTAGGGGATCGATAGTGCCAACGTTCCCCAGTTGGGAGCTAATTGGATCAATGACTAGGGACATAAATAAGTTAGGATTCAAGATATGTCTCAACATTATCCCTGAAAACTGATTATCTTGTTTAACATAAAAAGATTTAAAAAAATACAAAAGTAAATAAGAAGACATGAAATTAATAGATAGGGAGTGATAGATTTTTATTGCAAAAACTAATTTGTTATGTGGAATTGTACAAACGCTACTTACGTTTCTGTTTCGAAAAAGCCAGACGATTTGCTGTATCAACATCAAAATACGAAAGTGTAAATTTATCCACTTCCAACATACAAAATATTATCGACCAAGATATTAAAAATTAATTTTACGAGACAAGAACTAACATAAAATTTGAAAACATACACATTTCATTTTCAGTCCAGAAAGGATTATCTCCCTACTTCCTTTCCATTCCACATATCCAAACATGGACTCGGTTTTCGAAAAAAAACATAAAGGAAGAATCAATGAACAGACTGAAGCATGTGAGCGAAAAGTGGAGTTGGGCACTTACTATGAATAAACAAGCACTTCCAACATGTTTTTTTTAAAAAAGTACAGCTTATTGTTCTGAACTTTTTTTTCACTTTTTGGGCCCACTTTCTTTCAACTTTCGCAATAATAAAAGGAATAATAAGCTCCCGTTACTCAATCAACTGATTTTTCGCCATTCAACTAGAACTTTTATGCCTCTACCTATTGACCACAAGGTTCGGTCGGGTTCAGAGCCGGCCCACGGCGTTGGGTTGTCGACCTATCCAGATCTAGATTTGGTTGTCCCTTGATCTTTATTGTAGGTCGATCCTGGAGGATCACACGCAATCCCGACCTATATTGGATCATGCTGAGTTTGGGATAGCCCAAGCATAAGAGGGCTGTCCAAGTCCGAAGTCTTGTCTGACTTATCCATGACCGGCCCCGCTCGGATTCGGCAGCACTTCTAGCACGGGTTGACTTGCTGTAGATCACAACATATACATGAAAACCACACATATCTACTTGCTGGAGATCATCAGCCTTCCTAGTGGATGGTTGAGATCCCATCCTATATAGATGCCAAAAGACCACGAGTTAGTGAACGAAAGCACTATATAATCGCATATATCGACTCTTCTATGCGGCCCATTCTTTGTCTCTGTCATTCTAACCTAGCCGGAAGAGAAGGGTGAAGGGAGCTCAATCCCACGAGCTCGACGTCCCGCTGCCGGCCAGCGTGCTGTGGGGGGGATCTATGGCACGCTCCGCCTCGCCGGTCTCATCGTCGAACTGCTTCCCGACCACATTACGAAGATTGATGTCGAAGAAGGGGATGGTGGCGCCGGAAGTATTCTTCGCAAAACATTCGCTGCAGGTTTTCATATCAAACGTACCAAAATTATAAAGTTAATTATAACGAGATTTAAGCCTTATATCTACTATATAATAGGAAAACTTGGATGGTGAAATTTTTGAATTCAAAAAATACCTTTGTATGTCTATACTAATTAAAAATTGTTCATTAATTTTATAAAGACAACTTAATAATTACGAAGACTACCATTTGGTCTTCCTAAAGAGTCTTCCTAAGTTAATTAAAAGAATGTTAAAATACGTGCAAGGCATGTGCACATATGCTAGTATTTATATAATAGTATTTTTTTAAAGTACTAATTGTAAAGGACAATTTTGACTTTTATATGCATTAACTTGACACCATAAAAAAATTAAATTACCTCCGCTCCCCTCTCTCTCTCTCTCTCTCTCTCTCTCTCTCTCTCTCTCTCTCTTCCCCTCCGGGCTGCCACCCTCCTCCTACCGCCCTCCGGGCTGCCTCCTTCCGCTGCTCCCCCAGTTGCCCCCACCCGTGCCCCCATCCCCTCTTCCTACCACCCGCCCCTGGCTGTCCCCCCCCCTCCTTCCATCATTGTTGCTGCCACTGCCGCTGGTGCCCACCCCACCCCCACCTCTCTCTCTCCCTCTCTCTCTCTCTCCATCGGCGCACGCTGTCGCACGTCGTCGCCATCGTCAGAGACAGGGGGACATCGTCACAGAGAGAGGGGGGAGAGGGGGGCATCGTCACAGAGAGGGAGGAGAGAGGAGACTCACAGAGAGAGAGGGGCATCGACGGAGAGAGAGAGAGAGAGAGAGAGAGAGAGAGAGAGAGACATCGTCGGAGAGAGGGGGGGAAGAGGGGGCAGGGCTAGTTTTGGAAAAAAAGAAAGTTAAAAAAAATCAATAGTTGCTGATATCATGTTGTTGAGTAAAAAAGTTTATAATATCAAGTTGAAAAACAGAGATAGTTGAGGGTATCAAGTTACAAATTAGCCTAGAAAGAATAAAGAACGATTATTACGAAAAATTTGTCAAAAACTTCTTTGATGTCCAGAGTCACTATGTAAGGAATAAAAAAAATATGTTTTAATGACACTCGATGAGTGTCCATTCTTAATGACTTTTCAGGACATTTTTGAGTATTACCTAGAGGGGACATGTTGCACTAAAAAATACTGTTATATAATTATTGGACAATTTTGACTTTCAGCAACACAACAAAAGTGTCATGTAATAACTTCTACGACAACAGTTGTTTGATACAACAAACTTATAGTAAAATGCATTATTATTACTATTTTGCTCTTTTGCCAGGATATCCGGCCCCTCGTTATCACAAGGAGAAGTTTGTGAATATCGACGATGAACAGATGATGAAAGAAATCATGGTAGTCGAAGGAGGACTGCTGGATATTGGTTTTCGATCGTACATGTTCCGTTTCGAGGTTATAGAGAAGACCGATAGCTCATGTACCGTAAAATAGAGCATAGAGTACGAACTCGACGACGAACACGCAGCTAGTGCCGCTTATGCCACCACCGCTTCCCTCGCCGCCGTAGCAGAAGCCGTTTCGAAGTATCTGCTCGAGAAGAAGAAAACCGATCATGCCTAACTAAGAAGCTAGTTATGATGCTCTCGAGCATTTTGTTTGGCAATAATGCTTCTTTGTATAAGCAGTGCATAAGTTTCATCAGTACTCCATGGAAAATAAATTCTATGTAAACACAAATTATTTACAAAAGCTTGCAACTCTCCCTACTCGTAGTCACAAGTTTATCGGTAATTACAACAGCAAAAACAAAATCTATATCCAAAATTTTCATATCAACAATTTTTGACATCTCAGAATAGTTGAGGAAACTTGGAAATTTTTGGCAAAAAAAAAAAATGAAATAAAATTCAAACATTAATTGAGCAAAATTGAACAAAACCTTATTATTAATCCAAAATTGGGCAAAATTGAAAAAAAAAAAAATGTTCGAAATTTAGAGGGGCATTCCGAGAATTGAACTCGGGACCTCTCGCACCCTAAGCGAGAATCATACCACTAGACCAAATGCCCACATTGGTTCAACCGACCATTTATTTTTATTTAGCTAAATGTATTATTATTAATCGAACATTAAAAAACTTGGTACGAACACACAAAAAATAGAAAAAGTATTGCTTCGCCCGGGTTCGAACCGGAGACCTTCAGTGTGTTAGACTGACGTGATAACCAACTACACCACGAAACCTTATTATTCATTGCGATTATGAATCCCTATGTATACTTGAAAGATATGGAATGGGAGACATATCTTATCTGATAATTAAGCTAAGCGACATATCTTGAAAAGAATAATATATTCCGACAGTCGGCCTGACAAAAATCAGACAGGTTGGCACATGTACATTTAAGTTAAGCGACATATCTTATTCTTTGCATAGGCACAAACCATAACAGAAATACCTTTCATTTTCTGTCAAAAGTGAATCAGAGAATGAAGCAATATATATATGACTGGCAGTGGGATTGTGATTATCACGTAAATATTTAAGCTAAGATTTGGCAACCTGCTTGATTTTCCGCCGCTCCATTTTTAAGCTAAGCTAAGCTATTATCACTGCAAACCTACTTAATTTCTGCAAGACCTTCCGGCAAAAATTGAACTTAACCGACTGGCGGAATTTATACCTGCTCATTAATACATTATGTCTATCTAAATGGCAGAAAGTTTTATTCTATATTATTCTTCTAAACTTGTTACTTCCTATCCTATTTGTTACGGAAAATGTTTGGGTTACAACCAAACTTGTACAACCTTCTTACAACTTACACCTATTTGCTGACATGTGGGCCAGGCCATCACCTGGCCCACATGTCAGAAAATGGGTGAGTGGTTGTAAGAAGGTTGTAAATGTTTGGTTGTAACTGTAGCATTGCTCATTTGTTACATATTTCCTTTTTCTGATAAGCAAATATCTACTTAGGGTGGGGTATACACATGGATAGAAACATATGGATTGAGGTAGAAAATAAAATAATAGATATGGTTGAGATTTAGAGGATCATATTCAAAAACTTAAGATAAAGTCATATTTTATGGAAACAAAAAAACAAAAAAAGTTATCGATGTCATACATTATTGACGCAAGTTTAAATTAATTTTCTGAAGAAGAAAAAATGATGCATATTTATAAGTAAAAAAATTAATAAGAGAACATCGATTAACTTTTATGTATAATAAGAATTCAATTGATCGAAAGACTATAAAATTTAAATATTAGAAAATAGTACTCTTTGCAAAGTCTTCATAAACTTCATTGCAGAATAAACTTGTTAGGAAAGACAAGACCAAGCATGTTATCAAAATATTCAATATACATACTAGCGTGAAATCTTTTTATGCGAAAATGTAGTGCCTTGAACCATATTTTTTTTAACTTGTGTTTTACTTGATATGATTATGGTAAAAAATATAACAAAGTTATTTCCTTTCAAGTTTCAACCTAGTATTTCTTTTCCCCAAAGGCAAGAGGTTTATGGCGCGTAAATTTTAGGAAAATAAATTCAAATAATACACATCTGGAAAAAAAAAAATTAACCCTTTTTTCAAAGAACCTATGCTTTACTTGTCAATTAAGATTTTGTTCAACATATTATTTTTATGGGAGAGGCTAGATGTTTATGGCTATGAGAGCCGTTTCCACCAAATGAATTCAAATTATTGTCCATATCGGTAATCAAATTATTCATTCAAATTTTACTTTATATATAATACAACTTAGCCACATATTTTGACAACGGTTAAAAAAATGTTACATATAAAAAGAGAGGGATAAAGAAAATAGATTTACTATAATAAAATAGAGACGCAAGGATTAGACCTTGTACCTCTCTTCTATGCAAAGCAAGTACTCTACCATTTAATTTGTAAACCGTGTTTGGTTCATTGCAATGTATTTGTAACCGTAATAGAAAAACATTGTAGTGTATAATTACAGCTATAATTAATTATTTTATTTGGTTGAAATACATAATTAAATCATGTAATGTATAATATTCAAATATTTGGTTTAAATATAATAAAATGGAATGATAGTTATTACTTATATCAGTTTCACAAAGATATGTATTTGACATTTATGTTTTATATTTGGACCAACTTTAACATTTATCTCTATCTCTACTATTATAGGGGGCTTCAAAACGGCTCCAAATTAAGCCGTGTAAGCTATATGTATATAATCCACCATTTTATTTTAAAAAAATTATGGAATAATATAATTTTAAACTTTTTCGTTTTTCTTTCACATAACCGTATACCTTATTTTTTATCCACAAAAATTTTTCTCAACTATTATAAAGGGTCTTCAAAATGGCTCCAAATAACAGAAAATTTTGCATAGGGGGATGAAATTAGCTATATTTACGAAGAAGAGAAAGAGTTTATGACATTTACACAAAGAGGGATGGAGCACCACCTTCGATGGCTCCCGTGTCTTATGCAATCTAAGATGGCGCCGAATAGGCTCCAAGAGTCTGGCACCATATTATATGCGAAGCAAGTACTCTACCATTTAAATTTGTAAAGCGTGTTTGTTTTATTGCAATGTAATTGTAATAGAATAAAATTTGTAATGTAATATAATTATAATTATAATTAATTACCATGTTTGGTTAGAATATATAATTAAATCATGTAATGTAAATATTAATTACATTCAAATATTTGATTTAACATGGAATGATACTTATTATATATTTATACAGTTTGACAAATTTACATATGATATATATATTTTTTTCTGTTTTGGCCAATCTTAACATTTATATAAATATAAGTAATCTGGTGGGAACCCATTACGCACGGATATCCTCACAACACGTTGACTACGGTTATTGTTTGTTTGAATGGGACGCCATCTTAGATGGCTCCCGTGTCTGGCACCATCTAAGATGGCGTCCCACATGATTGAAGAAGTCTGGTGCCATCTAAGATGGCACCCAATAGGCTCCAAGAGTCTGGTGCCATCTTACATGGCGTCCAATAGGGTTTAGCACCATCCTAAATGGCGCCCAATTTTTTTTTATATTTCTCTTCCACAACGGTCATATTTTCGACCGTTGATTTTTTTTTTTACAACTGTCATATTTCCCACCGTTGAGAGTGAATATATATAAACTCTTCATTCATGAATTCTTTATTCACCAATTCTCTCTTCAAACTTTCTCTACTTCTTCACAATTTTTCTATTCGGAAACTCTCAATTCACCAATTCTCCAGTTTAGAAGCCCTACATTCTTTCAATATCAATCGAAATCTCAGAATATTGTGCTCGCATGGAGGTGCACTAAATGGGTTATCCTACGAAGGAGGTTTTATCCAAATTCTTATAACCGATCGTAGTATTACATTAAATAGTTTACGTAGTCTGATTATTAACAGTTTTTCTCTTTGATATGAATTTATATTAAGACATATTTATGTTTCTCATTGTTTATCGATGTCATATATTATTGAGCAAGTTTAATTTAATTTTCATAAAAAAAAAGATACATGTCTATATGTAAAAAATTAATAAGAGAATATCGATTAACTTCTATGTATAATAATTTTATTGATCGAAGGACCATAAAGTTTAAATATTGTAAAATACTACTCAAATTTGCAAAATCTCCATAAACTTAATTGCAGAAGAAACTTATTAGCAACGACAAGACGAAGCATGTTGATCAAAATATTCAATATATATACTAGCATGAAATCTTTTTATGCAAAAATGTAGTGCCTTGAACCATATTTTATTTTCCAAGAACTTTTGCTTTATTTGATATGGTTATGTTAAAAAATATACCATGTTATTTCTTCGAAGTTTCAACCTAGTATTTCTTTCCCAAAGTAGTCTAGAGGTTTGTGGGACGTATACAAGCTATTTTAACAAAACAAATTCAAATAATACTCCTAAAAATTAAAACCATTTTTTTCGAAGTACCTATGTTTTACTTGTTAATTAAGATTTTGTTCAAAAATATATTGAGGTTATTTCTTACAACATAGTATTTTTAGAGGCAAGATGTTTATGTGGCTG
This sequence comes from Iris pallida, assembly GCA_029216955.1. Taxonomy (NCBI): domain Eukaryota; kingdom Viridiplantae; phylum Streptophyta; class Magnoliopsida; order Asparagales; family Iridaceae; genus Iris; species Iris pallida. The sequence continues at coordinate 8,286,206 of JANAVB010031619.1, forward strand.
TAAAAGCTATTTCTACCAAATGAATTCAAATATGACTAAGTATGTCTCCATATCGCTAATCAAATTATTCATTCAAATTTTATTTTTAGATATAATACATATTAGCCACACATTTCACAAAGGTTAAAAAATGCTACTTTTTTTTGAAAGAAGGTAATTGTGGCGAACGCTCCCACCGGGAATCGATCTTCTGACCACTCAGGTCGCATGCATCACTCTTAACCACTAGGCTAGAGGTCATTTGTGATTGCTTGCCATTGTCATTGCTGCTCGGAGCGACAAAAGGAAAATGTCGAACACATTCTGCAGTCAAGAGATCTGGCTGAGCAGGTGTGGACCGCCCTCTCCATTCAGTGCAGACAACTCGAGGATGTTGGGGGCTTCAACGATCTTTTGGTCAAATAGGGTAGAACCTCACACGGATACCAGATCGTTGCAGCTGCCATCATTTCACTTGGAAGAACCGTAATAAATTCATATACGAGGGTCACTTATTTACTCCAAATGAACTGATCAGGGAGGTTCTCAGGCAGACGCTCAAAATCAGTAGAATCTGCAAGCACGTCAGGGAGTGTTTTTGGCAATCCTTGGCAACTGAGTGTTTGGGCGGTGTGCGAGGGTTGGCCCTCCGCCACCTTATTTTGTTGTCCTTCTTTTTGCGCTTACTTGTAAATGCTTCGATATTTTGCGCCTAACTCATGAATAAAGCTTGGAATTTTAATTTATATATATATATATATATATATATATATATATATATATATATATATATATATATATATTTTTATATATACACACACACACACACACACACACACACACACACACACACACACACACACTCGTAGGGCTGCGCCATAATAGACGATGTTCTGAAGGAGCTTCCCCGAGTTGACGACCAGGTTAGTATATTAGTTGGCGAGCCATTCATGGCTTCAACAGACTGCCTCCCATCGGATGGATGTGTTAGCTGCTGCTCCTGTGTTTGAGCAAAAGCTCAAGTTTCCTACGCATTAGTCCCACATCGGCTAGTGGGATTCCCTCCACTGTGTATATATTACATTTTCTCCTTTTGCTTCATTAAATGTGTTGTGTAAGAACTCCATGGGCCACACACGTACGCCGCCGCCACGGCCCGGCCCGGCTTGGCTTGGCTCGGTTCGATTCGGTTCGACGTGCGTTACGTGTGCGGGCATGTGCCCACATCTGCCGGCGCCGAATGCCGATTCGATTTCCTCTTCGGGTTCGGGTCGAGACCCTAAAAGATCACTACCAGAATAAGTCGTTTTAGCGACGCCTAAAGACGTCGCTAAAATAACAATTTTCGTCGCTAAAAATAATTTGCGACGAAATTACCGACGTTTCGGGCTGGTCGCGAAAATGTAAGTCGCTGATCATATAAACGTCGCCAAATATCGCAATTGCCAACGTTCGTCGACGTATTTATACGTCGGTATAATGTCGACGTCCACCGTCGTGTCGTCGCTCTTTGCGACGTAATATTTAGTGTCGCTACAAGTCGGTAAATGTACCGACGAATTATCATCGAGTCGTCGGTGATTTAGTGACATATACAAAGTCGCTAGACGTCGGTAAATTCTGGGAATTTCTTGGGTTAATTACCGACGTACACCGACGTTTACCGATGTCCTGCGACAAATAAAGGCGTCGCTAAACGTCGGTAGACTGGATAATATTAATTATCTACCGACGTCTACCGACGCACTATTACGTCGGAGGACGTCGGTAAACGTCGATAAACATCGCTAATTCTGCAAAAAAAAATAATAAAAAAATAAAATACAGAATGCCCATTTCTTTCTATATTTTAAAAAGCTAACCATTTCTCACTGTAGAATAGGATCCAAACAATCACAGAATGTCCATTTCTCACTGTACACAGGTTTCAGTCCCTATAACCAAGTCTACAACAATCACACAAAATATGGTTGTCAGAATGGCTCAGAACACAACCCAAAATTCACACAATGTCCAAGTCTACAACAATCATTCTAGCAATGTCCAAATCTGGTTCGTAAGACAAACTAAACATAATCAGTTCTATTTCACATGCTTAATTGCCAAGTACGGGAACGAATGGCTCAGAACACAACCCAAAATTCATTCTAGCATATATTAGTGTGAATCATCTATGTTCTGTACATATGGTGTAGTATATGTTCTTATCGTATCTAGTATCTGAAGAATGTAACAGAATCAAGATGAACTCACATAATGTAATACTAAGACATCATCTACTACTATATAAGATATAATGATAGGTTGTCGTATCATCATTGCCGAGGGATGAGGGTCGGAGGACAGTCAACTTTATCTACGTCTGCCTCGCCAGTCGAATGGTTTAATTGCCAAGTATGGGAGCGAATGGCTCAGAACACAACCCAAAATTCATTCTAGCATACATTAGTGTGAATCATCTATGTTCTGTACATATGGTGTAGTATATGTTCTTATCGTATCTAGTATCTGAAGAATATAACAGAATCAAGATGAACTCACATAATGTAATACTAAGACATCATCTACTACTATATAAGATATAGTGATAGGTTGTCGTATCATCATTGCCGAGGGATGAGGGTCGGAAGACAGTCAACTTTATCTACGGATATATAGTTTCTGTCTCGCCAGTCGAATGGCTTAATTGCCAAGTATGGAAACGAATGGCTCAGAACATAATCCAAAATTTATTCTAGCATACATTAGTGTGAATCATCTATGTTCTGTACATATGGTGTAGTATATGTTCTTATCGTATCTAGTATCTGAAGAATGTAACAGAATCAAGATGAACTCACATAATGTAATATTAAGACATCATCTACTACTATATAAGATATAGTGATAGGGGCTCGCCGGAGGGAGGAGAAGGACTCGCGGTGGAGGAGGAGGATGAGCGGCGCCGAATGGGAAGGGGGTCGGGCTGTCGTCGATGTCGGGGAAGAGGGGCGGGAACAAAAAATTTGGAGAAAGGGAGAAATGAAAAGACGAACCGAGGAAACCCTTTTTATCATAAATTAGCGACGTCAGCAAATATTTTGCAAAACGTCGGTATTCGTTTAATATTCGGCGACGTAATAATCTTTGCGACGCTAAACGTCGCTGAACTAATAAAACTAGCGACGTTTTCCGACAAATCAACGACGTTGGTTTTTATTACACTAAAGGTAGTCGCAATATGTCGCTGTTTGTCGCTATCAGCGACGTATTGTGACACATACTTTCGGAGTCGCTATCAACGAATGGCTCAGAACACAACCCAAAATTCATTCTAGCATACATTAGTGTGAATCATCTATGTTCTGTACATATGGTGTAGTATATGTTCTTATCGTATCTAGTATCTTAAGAATGTAACAGAATCAAGATGAACTCACATAATGTAATACTAGGACATCATCTACTACTATATAAGATATAGTAATAGGTTGTCGTATCATCATTGCCGAGGGATGAGGGTCGGAGGACGTCGGTATACATCGCTAAATCTGTAAAAAAATAAAAAAATAAAATACAGAATATCCATTTCTCCCTGCAGTTTAAAAAGATAACCATTTCTCACTGTAGAATAGGATCCAAACAATCACAGAATGTCCATTTCTCGCTGTACACAGGTTTCAGTCCCTATAACCAAGTCTACAACAATCACACAAAATATGGGAACGAATGGCTCAGAACACAACCCAAAATTCATTCTAGCATACATTAGTGTGAATCATCTATGTTCTGTACATATGGTGTAGTATATGTTCTTATCGTATCTAGTATTTGAAATGTAACAGAATCAAGATGAACTCACATAATGTAATACTAAGACATCATCTACTACTATATAAGATATAGTGATAGGTTATCGTATCATCATTGCCGAAGGATGAGGGTCGGAGGACAGTCAACTTTATCTACGGCTACATAGTTTCTGCCTCGCCAGTCGAATGGCTGCAGGGACTATATCCTGATCACCATGTCGTACCGTAAATTAATACAAATTGAGCTGGAGCCAAAATACAGAAACCAAAATATGATATCCACCTCAAGTGTAGAGTCGGAGGAGAAGATCTTTTCCACCCTCTCCCTCTCTCACGCTATCAACGTCACAACTTTTCCACCTCAAGTTCTGATCAAGCATTTTCCTTCTCCTCTCCTCCACCATGGCTCTGAACCTATCTGCTCCTCCCTACTTCCCTTCTTCTTATTTGACTCTCTCAGCCACATATGATATCCAGCTCAAGTGTAGAGTCGGGGAAGAAGAAGTGGACATAAAGAGGAGGGGGAAGCAGCACAGCCGGCGGCATGACCCGGAGGAAGTACAGAGGTTTTCTTCAATATACGTAGGAGAACTATAAGGATATATCTTTTCACAACATATCACCTTGTCAAAGATCCTTAATGTGACAACCATGTTACCGCGGTGTCGGAAAACTAACATGTCATAATTTTATAAGCCGTGTGTTTTGACATAATCCTCCAACCGGATTTAAGTTCTATGTAATAATGCAAGATTACGACATAGGAGGAAAAAGTTGGAAGGATTATGTAAAAACACACGACTTAGAAAATTATGACATGTTAGTCTTCCGACACCGCAGTAACATGGTTGTCACATTAAGGGTCTTCGACAAGATGACATATTGTGAAAAGATATATCCTTATAGTTCTCCTACGTATGTTGAAGAAAACCTCTGTACTTCCTCCGGGTCATGCCGCCGGCTGTGCTGCTTCCCCTCCTCTTCCTGTCCACTTCTTCTCCCCCGACTCTATACTTGAGCTGGATATCATATGTGGCTGAAAGAGTCAAATAAGAAGAAGGAAAGTATGGAGGAGCAGATGGGTCCATAGCCATGGTGGAGGAGAGGAGAAGGCAAAACTGAATCAGCATTGTCTTCCGGATCGTCCTCATCAAGGCATAATGGGCTGCTCAGCGTGCCCAGCTTCTTCAACTTCTCGCTGGCTGCAGAGTCGAAATGGGAACGGGTCCTCTTTGTCGGCCCGGAGCTCTGACTCGCACTCGTCGCCGCGCTACTGGTTTCCTCTCCTCCTCTGACGCGGGTCATAAGAAAAGAAATTTCGTACCTCTTCTTCTTATGACCCGCGTCAGAGGAGGAGAGGAAACCAGTAGCGCGGCGACGATTGCGAGTCAGAGCTCCGGGCCGGTAAAGAGGACCCATTCCCATTTCGACTATGCAGCCAGCGAGAAGTTGAAGAAGCTGGGCACGCTGAGCAGCCCGTTATGCCTTGATGAGGACGATCCGGAAGACAATGATGATTCAGTTTTGCCTTCCTTGGATGGTATTGATTCTGTAGATCCGTGTATAAAAGAGGAAGAGATTGGGAGTAGAGTGGACCCGGAGGGAAATAAGAGATTGGAATCTGGGTTAATATGCAAGAAGCGAAAGAGAGTCGAGGATTCTGATAGGTTGTTGTATCATCATTGCCGAGGGATGAGGGTCGGAGGACAGTCAACTTTATCTACGGCTACATAGTTTCTACCTCGCCAGTCGAATGGCTGCAGGGTCTATGTCCTGATCACCATGTCGTACCGTAGATTAATACAAATGGAGCTGGAGCCAAAAGATAGAAACCAAAATACAAAATACAGAATCCAAAATACAAAATACAAAATACAGAAACCAAAATACAAAATACAGAAACCAAAATATAAAATACAGAAACCAAAATACAAAATACAGAAACCAAAATAGGACCCTCTGTGAGAACGGATGGCTCAGAACATAATCCAACCGGAGAGGATACTCTGAGAGATCCATCTGAGAGGGACGTATACTCTGAGAGATCACCTTTACAAGAATGATATCAGTAGTGGGATTGAGTGCTGGAGGAGATATTATCAGAGTATACGTCCTACTCAGATGGGTCTCTCACCGTTACTATTTTTTATGACCGCATGGTGGATGTGCTCCGTCCACAGATTCTTGCTCCGAGCCAAAACTTTGTCCCGGAGCTCAAGTGGACATCCTTGGTGTAGAGCTCGAGTGAGAGGTTCCTGACAGCATGGTGGTCTCCTTTGTTAAAGTATCCGTGCTCGTCCCACAACCAATGTGGGATGAGCACGGATACTTTAACAAAGGAGGCCACCATACTGTCAGGAACCTCTCACTCGAGCTCTACACCAAAGATGTCCACTTGAGCTCCGGGACAAAGTTTTGGTTCGGAGCAAGAATCTGTGGACGGAGCACATCCACCATGCTGTCAGAAAAAAATAGTAACGATGAGAGATCCATCTGAGTAGGACGTAAACTCTGATAATATCTCCTCCAGCACTCAATCCCACTACTGATATCATTCTTGTAAAAGTGATCTCTCAGAGTATATGTCCCTCTCAGATGGATCTCTCAGAGTATCCTCTCCGGTTGGTTGTCGTATCATCATTGCCGAGGGATGAGGGTCGGAGGACAGTCAACTTTATCTACGGATACATAGTTTTTGCCTCGCCAGTCGAATGGCTGCAAGGACTATGTTACCGCGGTGTCGTAGCCCAATATAATCCAGAGATTAACACAGTTCTAATTCATATATGTAGTCCAATACAAATATTCTAATACAAAAATAACCCAATACAAATAGTCCAATACAAATAAGTACTAATAGCTAATGAGAACCACGCTGCTCACGCAAACGCTTAGTGATACGTTCACGCAACCACCTCGAAAAAGCGAGATTTTTGGCGCGAGGAGAGATGTCGTCCCTTGCAAGGACTGTATGAAGAGAACTCTCGGTCTCACTAGCTACCGGCGCCGGAGGGAAGGGGGTCGGGCTGTCGTCGAGGTCGGAGAAGAGGGGCAGGAAAATAAAATTTGGGAAGAGGGAGAAATGAAAAGTTGGACCTGAGGAAACCCTTTTTATCAGATATTAGCGACGTCCAAAAATACGTCGCAAAGCGTCGGTAAGCGTTTAATATTCGGCGACTTAGTAATCGTTGCGACGCTAAACGTCGCTGAACTAATAAAACTAGCGACGTTTTTTGACAAATCAAAGACGTTGATTTTTATTACACTAAAGGTAGTCGCAATATGTCGCTATTTGTCGCTATCAGCGACGTATTGTGACGCATTCTTTAGGAGTCGCTAAATCCAAAAATATTAGCGACGTTTTAAGTTGGCGTCGCTAATTTCGTCGCTAATATGACCAATTTTGGTAGTGGATTTTTTGCTCCTTTCTAAAAATTCTGACCGTTACAAATTTTAAATTCCATAATGTTCACTGTTCATATTCCGTCGAGGTTCAATGAACCATGTGATGGAAATCATTTTTTGTAACGTTCATCTTAATTGACTCTTTAAATCTACCATCATTCTTCTCCTCAGAATTGCCTATATATATCTTGTCCCACTCCTCCATATTACACAGAAACTATTCTTTTCGAAACTCTCTAAATTTCTGTTCTTCTTCGTACGGCTGCTGTTGTTCCTTGTTGCTCTGTACGGAGCTAAGTCAGGGTCATTTTCTCCACGTCGTGTGCGGCTACGAGATTTTGGTAGAACGGAGATTTTACCACTAGGGGCGTTCGGATTCAGTCTGTAAATAGACCCGAGCTAACTCTTAGTGCAGTGCTGCGTGCACGACTTCCCCGAAGGCCGGTAATAATTTAATATTTTATTTTTTTGCAGTTTTTTTCAAAGAAGAAAATCGAAGAATGTCCAACAATCTAAGAGTTAGTTATCCGTAAAATTTTATTTGTTTGTTGTCTACACTGTTTCCCATTTCTGTATATTTCTTTACAAAGTTTGTTGTTCACAACTTATTTCTTACTCAAATAAATTATTCAGTCACTTGCTAGCAAAGTTTTGAAACAATTCAATTTATTCTTCCTACGGTAGCAATTTATTCTTCCTACCGTAACAAGTTACTTTATTCACTCTACCCATTTATTGAGTTGCTGGTACAACATTTCATATATATTAGCTTTTTATCAATAATTTTTTTTGAATAAATTGATCTCTGTTTAATTCTTTCAATATAAATAAAAAGTTGATATATTCACTTACTTTGATGTTCTTCATCTTGCAATTCTTTATCAGTTGGAAAATTGACACCTTGAGTACAAACTAGAAATTGACACTCCCCACATTCAATATTGTTTAATTCTTTTAATTTTAGTTTGCGTTACTCAATATTTAATTTAGGCTAAATAAAATAGTTAATTGATTTAGTAAAATTTCTTTAAATTTAAAAGTTTTAAAGTAGAGATTTGTTTGGGAACAAACCGAAAGGGCCCTTCTGTCAACAAGGCGAAAAATTGCTAAGCGATCGGTACTTAAGTGTTCCTAATGAACCTCTGCTTGCTGGGATCCGGCCCCTGCAGCTAACCCAACCTTATCAAAACTTGAAAAACTAAAATTTTGAAGGTAGGTTACTAAAATTATTTTAATTGTTAATTTTAGTTTAAAGCCAACTTATTGAGTAAATATAATTTTATAGACATTAGAAATCAAGACTTCCAAGGAAGAGACTTTTTCTGCAAAGCGTGCAAAATTTAATGGCACCTACTTCAAGAGGTGGCAAAGCCAGATGAAATTTTGGCTTACCACTTTAGGCTTGATTTCTACCATCGATGGGTCCACGCCCATCTCAAATGATTCTGATGAGACTGAATCTGACGTAGGGGTATCCAAATCATCCTCCTCTTCTAAATCCAAGACCCCTAAGGAAATAGACTACCATTGCTTTCACAGAATCTTAAGCACTTTGTCTGAGTCTCTCTACGACATATTTTTTGAATATAAAAGTGCTAAAGAACTCTGGAATGCTTTGGAAGATGAGTATGGTTGTGATGATGCTGGAATTGATAGATTCAATTCTACCACATTCAACCGATATGTCATGGTAGATAACAAACCTATCAATGACCAAATCTATGAGTTCCAAGAATACCTTAGGCATGTTCAAGCCAAGGGAACCTTCTTTTCTATCGAGCACAAAATAGGATGCTTGATAGATAAACTGCCTCCTTCCTGGTCTAAAGTGGCAAAGGACCTTCTGCATCTACAAGGATCTATTACATACTCTCAAGCTCTACAGAGAATTAGAACAAAAGAGCAATATAGGTCCAAAACCAATGCTAGGTCAAATGCCACAGCTAAGGTAAACCTTGTAGAAAGCCATGTAAAACCTAAGTCAAACAATCATCTCAAATCCAGAAAAAACTCTTTTAAAAAGAAGCAGAGTTTTCAACCTCCACACCAAAATCCTCAACCCCAAAAATCTAGAAACTTTGGTCAGACTCAGGATCAAAGGAGATTTTATTTTGTGTGTGGTAGAACCAACCATACAGCCATCAACTGCTTCCAAAGGAAGAAAGAACCTATCCAGAACTCCTTCAAAGGAAAAGGCAAGCCAGTGGCTAACATGATTCTGAATGGGTCTTCCAGCTCTTTCAGGTCTGTAAGCTTTCAACCTGTAGTAAACTTGTCTTTCCATTCTGATGATTGGTGGTTGAATTCTGGAGCTAATGTTCATGTTTCATTTGATCGCTCCTGTTTTTCAACCTATCGGAAATCAGGTGGAGGAGGCGTGACTCTAGGAGATGGTTCAACGACACAAATTATAGGAAGAGAAAGAATAGATCTGAAGATGACATCAGGAAAAATTCTAATTCTTTATGATGTGCTTCATGTGCCGTCTGTCAGAAGAAATCTTGTTAGTGGATCCCTCATTGTAGCTCAAGATACAAAATTGTAATGGAGGCCAATAAAGTAGTTTTCTCTAAGAATGATCTGTTTGTTGGGAAATGATTTGTAAAAGATAGACCTTTTGTTTTAAGTACCATGAATAAAATTTTAAATCCTCCTTTTATTACAAATGTTGAATCATCAAATGTTTGGCATGGTAGTCTAGGTCATGTGAACTTAGGATCTATTAAATGGATGATGAACTTAGATCTCATCCCTAAGACTCCTATAGATGATGAACACAAATGTGAGATTTTTGTTCAAGCCAAACACACTAGATTAACTTTCAAATATGTATATAGATATTCTGAACTCATAGAACTTATCCATAGTGATGTTTGTGATTCCAATAGGGTCTTGACCCGAGGCGGTAGAAAATACTTTATTACTTTTATAGATGACCATTCAAAGTATTGTTACACCTACCTCCTGAAGACTAAAGATGATGTTCTAGACAGATTAAAGGTCTATAAATCTGAAGCTGAGAGCCAGTTGGATAGGAAGGTTAAGATCCTTAGATCAGATCTTGGTGGAGAGTATAGCTCAAATGAAATGACTAACTTCTGTGAAGAGCACAGAATTATTTATGAGGTAACTATTCCTTATTCACCACAATCCAATGAAGTTGCTGAAAGGAAAAATCACACTCTTTTAGATATAATCAATCCAATGCTTCTCAGCTTAGGTGTCCCTGATAATATTTGAGGAGAAGCCTTATTGTCAGCCTGTTATATTCTTAATAGGATATCCAGTAAGACTAATGATAAGACCCTATATGAGTTATGGAAAGTTCGAACCCCTAGAATTAATTACCTCAAAGTTTGAGGATGTCTAGCTAAAGTAGGAATTCCTGAACCCAAAAAGAGGAAGATAGGACCTAAGACTGTAGATGTTGTGTTTATAGGATATGCCCTAGATAGCAATGCTAATAGATTTCTTGTAACCTATTCTGAAGTAAATAAAATCTCTAATAACACAATTATTGAAGCTAGAGATGCAGTTTACTTTGAGAACATTTTTTCCTTCAAGAAAAGAACCTCTTCATCTTCCTCTAATCCTTCTCTTACTCCATCTACTAGTTCTCATGATCAAATACCTAATTCTCAATCTGAACAAGTCATAGAACCTAAAAGGAGTAAAAGAGAAAGGATTGAAAAGAACTTAGAGAAGGATTCTTCACATTTTTGATAGAGGGTGATCCCTCAACTTATGAAGAAGCCATATCCTCTCCTGATGCCCCTTTCTGGAAAGAAGCTATTAACAATGAGTACAACTCCATCATGGAGAACAATACTTGGTTTTTAGCAGGCCTTCCTTTAGGAAGCAAACCAATAGGTTGTAAGTGGATCTTTAAGAAAAAACTTAGAGCCGATGGTACCATAGAGAAATATAAGGCTAGATTAGTAGCCAAAGGTTTTACCCAAAAAAAGGATTAGATTACTTTGATACCTATTGTCCTGTTGCTAGGATTTCTTCTATTAGAAACCTACTAGCCTTGGCTTCTATTTATGACTTGCTGATCCATCAAATGGATGTAAAGACAATATTTCTAAATGGAGATTTAGAGGAAGAAATTTATATGGAGCAACCTAAAGGTTTTATTGCTAAAGGCCTAGAAACAAGGTTTGTAGATTAGTAAAATCTTTTTATGGCCTAAAGTAAGCTCCCAAGCAATGGCACAACAAATTTGACAAAGTTATTATAGAATTTGGTTTTATGTCAAATGAATATGACAAATATTTGTATTCTAAAAATACAAATAGAAGTTGCATTATTTTATGCTTGTATGTTGATGATATCCTTATTTTAGGATCTTCACTGGAACTGATAAATAACACTGAGAATTATTTATCTAACCAGTTTGATATGAAAGACCTAGGTGAGGCAAATCTGATCCTAGGAATGCAAGTGTCCGAAAGGAAAGATGGCTATACTCTATCCTTAGCACATTCAATTGAGAAAATACTAAGAAAGTTTGAGTATTTTGACAAAAAACCTGCCCTTACTCCATATGATAGTAATGTTGTTCTCAAAAAAAATGTAGGATCACCCATAGAACAACATAGATATTCACAGATGATAGGGTCCCTTATGTACATAACAAATAGGACCAGATCTGACATTGCTTTTGCTATTGAAAGAATAAGTAGATACACTAGTAACCCAAATTAATCACACTGGACTGCATTGGACAGAGTATTTAGATATCTTAAGGGTACTCTAGATTATAAACTCCATTATTCTAGACACCCTAATATCATAGAAGGTTACTCAGATGCTAATTGGGTAACTGATTCACATGATGTGAAATCCACAACTGGATATATTTTTACCCTAGTAGGAGCTACGATCTCTTGGAGATCATGTAAACAAATTATCATAGCTAGAAGTACTATGGACTCTGAAATGATAGCTTTAGATACTACTTGTACAGAAGTCGAGTGGCTTAGAAATCTTATTATGCATATATTTGTTTATGTTCATCCTATTCCTACAATTTCTATAAACTGGGATAATAAATCTGTTATAGAACTACTAAAGAATGATTCTGTGAATGCTAAGATGAACAGGCACCTGCAGCTGCGCTTCAAGTCAATAAAGAGCCTATTGGAAAAATATGTGGTTCTTGACTATATAAAGTCAGAAAAGAACCTTGTAGACCACTTGACGAAGGGTTTGTCTAGGACTTTGATCCTAGAATCATCGAGGGGGATGGGGTTAAGCCCATAGTATAGTCACCAGCAGTGGCAACCCAACAGAGTCTGACTGGAGATCCCAAGAAGCCAGTTCAATAGGTAGAAACAAGTTGGACTAGGTGAGTATTATGGAACACTGACCTGAGATTAAATTTTCTTTAAAATAAAGCCCAGGAGGCTGTATATGTGTACATTGATACCCCATCCCTATGGTGACAGTGTTCCTTTTGTGATATGGATAGGGTGAGTTTAAACTCTTAATAAGTCCAAGCATGATATGCAGGGTTGATTCCGATCACCAACCCTTAAGGACTTACCTATATGAGAGGTCGTGAGGGCCACGACTATAGGACATGACGATCCTAGACAACTCTCATGAATGTGTAAAAGTGGGCATGGCCAACCAAATGCGCCACCCGATAGACCCAAATACCTCTAGAGTACTATGTGTGCTATTGTCTGAGTCTGGTTCAAGAAGACTGATTCAAGGCGTAGTCCATCAAGCTCTTCTTCAGACAAAGACAATAGTCACTACGTGAGATTCAAGGCTGTAGTCCATCTTATTTATGCATAGTATACAACTGCCCAGAAATTCTCTTATCTTATTCTTCTTCTTTATATTATCTTGGAACTTGACCTTTTGGGGGAGATTGTTAGCTGCTGCTCCTGTGTTTGAACAAAAGTTCAAGTTTCTTAAGCATTAGTCCCACATCGCCTAGTGGGATTCCCTCAACTGTGTATATATATTAACTTTTCTCCTTTTGCTTCATTAAATGTGTTGTGTGAGAACTCCATGGGCCACACGCACACGCCGCCGCCGCCGTCCATCCCGGCTCGGCTCGATTCGGTTCGGCATGCGTTACGGGTGCGAGAACGTGCCCACATCTGCTAGCGCCGAATGTCGATTCGATTTTCTCTTCGGGTTCGGGCCGAGACCCTAAAAGATTTTTTACTCCTTTCTAAAAATTTTGACCATTACAAATTTTAAATTCCATAACGTTCACTATTCATATTCCATCCAGGTTCAATGAACCATGTGATGGAAATCCTTTTTTGTAATGTTCATCTTAATTGACTCTTTAAATCTACCATCATCCTTCTCCTTAGAATGGCCTATATATATCTTGTCCTACTCCTCCATATCACACACAAAAACTATTCTTCTCGAAACTCTCTAAATTTCTCGTCTTCTTCGTACGGCTGCTGTTGTTCCTTGTTGCTCTGGACGAAGCTAAGTCAGGGTCATTCTCTTCACGTTGTGTATGGCTACGGGATTCCGGTAGAGCAGAGATTTTACCACTAGGGCGTTCGAATTCAGTCTGCACATAGATCCGAGCTAACTCTTAGGACAGTGCTACGTGCACGACATCCCCGAAGGTCGGCAACAATTTAATATTTTATTTTCTTGCAGTTTATTTTCAAAGAAAAAAAATCGTAGAATGTCCAATAGCATGTGGGCCTCGAAAATGTGTCAAAGACTACAACTTCTTTTTGAGGCAGGATACCAACCCCCGCGTCCTTCGCTCAGCTTCTAGGCCGAACCCCCCTCACTCATCATGACCAAGTTCCTCTTATGGACCGTGAGCGGAGTAGGCTGCAGCACAACCCACAACAGGCTGAAAACTTTATGTAACTCACAATGTGCGGCTCCTTGCCATCATCGAGTCGAAGGTGGCTTCTGCCAAACTAATGTCTTTCCAATTATCATTGGGCTTTCACTCCTCGGTATCAAAATCGAAAGGGCAGCATGAGGAGATGGCCTTCTCCATTGTCCATGGATGCAACTGCAAAAAGGAATGCCGAATTATGTGGGAGAGACTTCTTCAAGTGCAAAGCTCATGCCCTTTTATATGGCTTTTTGGAGGGGGCTTTAATGCAATCTCAAAGTCAGATGAACGTAGAGGAGGTCGTGCACCCGACGCCTCCTCGATCAGAGACTTCATCAATTTTTAGTTAGAAGCGGGGATCACCGAACTTCCTTTCTTGGGTAGCCCGTTCACTTGGTTCAACTCGCAAAAGGGCCCGGATCGGCCCCGATGGTTTCAACAGGATCTTCTTCTCCAAATGTTGGGACATTATCAAAAAAGATCTGCTAGAAGCTGTTATTTGTTTCTTTGCAGGTTTCGCCAACCCAACTTCTATCTCCAGTACTCGGATTGTTATTATCCCTAAGTCAGACAACCCAGACTCCTTCGGCTACTACAGGCCGATTAGCTTATGCAACTTTGCCAACAAGGTGATTTCTAAGCTGCTATCTAATCGGTTAGCTCTAGCTCTTCCTCTTATCATTTCACCCGAGCAGCCGGTTCGTCCGAGGCCGTAAAATTGCTGACAACCTGGTGCTGGCTCAGGGGATGATCTTGGAGTTCGGGCACAACAACAGAGGCAACAATATCACCGTTAAGCTTGACATACAAGCTTATGATCGACTGGACTGGCAATTTCTTATTTGGGTGTTGAGACAATTTGGGTTCTGTAATGAATGGGTCGACATGATGTTCTGATCGATTAACAATTACTGGTTTTCTATGATCATCAAAGGGAGGTGTCGGGATTCTTTCGTTCATTCCGTGGCGTTCGACAAGGCAACCATTTATCCCCGGCTTTGTTTGTGATTGCGGTAGAGGCATTGAGTAGGAACCTGAACAAGTTACCGCAGCTCCACCCTTCTTGCAATTATTCCATCAACGGAGGGTGCCCGAGGATTACCCATCTGGGTTACGCCGACGACGTCCTTATCTTCTCCAATGGGGACAAAAGGGCAGTTTGGACGTTATGCACACCTTGAGCAATTATGAAAGTATGTCGGGCCAAGCTATTAGAAAGACGAAAAGTCGGGTATTCATCGATCAATCATTCCCGGTTAATCGGCGACAAAGCTTGGCTATGGTTACTGGGTATACCATTTTTCACCCTCCATTTTATTACCTTGGCTGCCCTATCATGAACGGCTGGAGCAATGCAACGATGTTCGACCCGCTGGTATACCGTATCGGGGAGAGTCTCCTGAGTTGGCACAACTGCTTATTATCCTATGGGGGTAAGCTCACTCTCATTCGACATGTTCTTGCTTCCATACCGATTTATACCCTGGCAGTATGCAACACCCCGAATTGCCTTCTACATCGGATCGAGAAAATGTTCTCACACTTTTTCTGGGGATCGAAGGAAGGGGGTCGCGTCAGAGATGGGTTCGTTCCTAAACCACAGGAGGACACTTGGGAGTGGGTGGGAGGGGCCTTCTCGACGGGGTCGGCTTGGGCTCTATCCCGTGTCCAGGCTCAGCAGGAGGACATATTTTGTTACATTTAGGGGGGGCATATTTTGTTGAAATGGTCTGTGCTCTTATTGTGGATACTCCTGAACAAATTGCCTACAGATGATAAATTACAGTCCATCAGATTTCACATCGTTTCTCGTTGCCATTGTTGTGTTTTCCATTGTTCTGAATCGGGAAGTCATCTATTTGACCGGGGGCAGGGGACTTGGCGTCGGTCGCTTGGAACTCGGTTCAATTAGAATACAAAATTTCTGGTGGTATTGGTGGGTTGATGAGTCGTTTGGAAGCGTGGTGGGCACCCGACAGCAATTGCGAGACCCACATTATTGTTGGAGCGGTGTGTTCGGTCCTATGGAAGAATATGAATAAATGGCGGTATGAAGGGAAGCAGTTCTTGCAGGCTCAAATCATCACTGAAATTATAAGACAGATTGGGAAGGCTACCGGTTACAACCGGGACTAGATGGGAACTCGAGAAATACAGGAGAGTTGTTCTAAGGCGATTTTTGGGTTTTGTGTATTTTGGAGGACGAGAGTGCGCCAGGGGGGTATAGGTTTTGCGGCCCCTGGGTTGCGTTTTGTATATCTCTCTGAATTGCCATTTTCCCCTGACTGATATATATATATATATATATATATATATATATATATATATATATATATATATATATAAAAATTTTATATATACTAGTCACATTCACGTGTGTTGCACGTATAAAAAATCAATAATAGTGTTAATATAATATATAAAAATTTAAATTACATTAGAATATTTTAAATAAAATTTTAATATTATTTTTAATGATTATTTTTAAATTATGGATATGTTTTAATTAGATAATATTATGTAGTTAGTTTAAACATAATTTTAATTTTAAATATATTTAGTATTTGGTGGTTTTTATTTTTTCACATGAGGAGAGGGGGTTCGGTTATCCACATAAAAGATAAAAAAAAAGCAGTTAATTTTAAAATTATATTTTATTTTTTGAAAAAAAATTGTTCATGATATACACAGCGTAGACGGGTCAAGGTTGAGCCATTCTGAAGCCCCTTTATAATAGTATATATATATATATATATATATATATATATATATATATATATATATATATATATGATTGTATGGATACATGACAAAATATGAGCATTGAAAAGTGTGAAAGTTGTCTTCTTGACTTGGAAGTTAACTTGGTATAGCAGGTCATATTAACCTGGTAACTTATTTAAAAAACCCCTCCTAGATTACCATAATTTGGTTGTCATTGAACATTCAATATTTTCATTCTCCCCTACATTAAGTTGTATTTAACACTAACTTTTTATTTCCTGCCGAAGTCATTATATATACACACACAGAGACCAGTGCCACCACCATTTCGCCTCTTCTCCACCATCTTCGCCACAAATCCCTCTCTTCTTCTTCTCTTGAACAGTAAAAGTCCCTTCCCCCTTTCTGCCACTTTTTCCTTTTCCATCCGCCTTCGACTCCTCCTTCTTCACTTCCAAAATACAGGCAAATAGCGACTGAAAATTAGCGACGGCTTAATCAGTCGCCAATTAGCGACCGACAAGCGACTTACAGGCGACGGATTGTTTTACTTAAATTTTTTATAATTTAAGCGACGTATCAGCGACCATTTAGTGACGGGGTTGTTTGCCATTGATTATCGTAGAACAGAACAGTTTTATAGGAGGACTGAACTTTAACTCACAATTACAAACTCGCTTGGACAAAAGAGAGCCTAGAAACAAAACCTAGGAAAAGCAATCTAAGTATAATTGTTTAGTTTTAATTCTGGGGGGTGACGGTAGAGGGTCGGAAAAGTGCTATCAACTCTGCCTTACTCCTTAGACGATCGAACGCAACCTCGGCTCCGGTGAAGAAATGTTCTCTCTCTGTCTGGGTGTGTATATCTCTCTGTGTGTCTCTCTGTGTGTATGCAAGGGAATAGCACCTTGCTATTTATAGGAATTCATGAGTAATGGGGTGTACAGCCATGTAGCTAATTTTGGACCACATCCTTGTAACTGTGCCTCGAGAAGTGGGCAGCTGGGGATTGGTTAAGATTGATCATGATCTGCTTGTTGCACTAAATCCGAATTGTCAAGACTTGGTCAATTTCTGCTACGTGTCTAAACTGCTACTTTGTGGCGAGCCGCATGATGATGCATCCTGGTTGAGCCGTATGAAGGACTGTCCCATACCGAGTCGCATGAAGAGTGTCTCATGACCGAGCCGCATGAAGTTTGTCTCATAACCGAGCCGCATGAGAGTTGTCTCATAACCGAGCCGCATGAGAGTGGTCTCATGACCGAGCCGCATGAGAGTGGTCTCATGACTGAACCGCATGAAGGTCGCATAGGCGATCCGCATAAAGAATTGTCTTTGGAACTTGTGAACTGTGCCAGATATCATGATGATTTTCTCGTCCTTTTAGGAGCATGTCGTGTCTTGTCTTTATGTCAGATCCATCATTTCTGTCAGAGCTGTCGCCTTTAGGTCAGAGTAATTATGGCCAGCTGTTTAGGCTGATTTCAAACTGCATAAGGCCGCATGAAGATTTTTGAGCCGCATGAAGCTTTATGAGCCGCATGAAGCTCCCAGGGACTTTGAGCTGTATGAAACTCTCCAGTTTTTGAGCCGCATAAAGTTTCATGTTGATTCTGGACCGCATAGAAATTTTTATTCTTTTCCATGCTTCTACAAGACCCCCTTCAAAGTTTTTAATTTGTAAAATTGAAATACTTTGAATAAGAAGCATGGGTATGTCCGCATAAGCTCTTCATGCTGCATAGGCTTCTCTGGCCACATATTGGTCTCGTGCCACGTAGGCGTCCCATTAATTATTTTTAATTTATTTTGATAATTTAAAGCCGTCTTTTGGATAGAATCCCAAGAGTTGGCATTAAATTTTTTGACTTGCTTTGAAGATTCGGAGCAGTCTTTTGCATGAAAGGGGATAGAATCCCAAGAGTCGGCTTTATCCTTTAGGCAGCACGAAATTCGAAGCGGTGTTTATCGATTTATGTGCCTCTGCCATCCTATAAGTACGAACAGTTTTGAAGAGAGGGGTTCTTTACTTACTTTCTTCTTCAATCCTTCTATTGCCCTAGTTGCCATCTTCTCTTCTCTCGATCATCCATGGCTCCCAAGGCTTCTTCCAGCACTGCAGCGAAGGGCAAATGACTTGCCTCTTTGTCGGATACGGCGATCTCGACCCATTCCGACGTTCATCCTTCCATTAGTGGTAAGGGTGACGGACAAAAACTGCATTAATCCAAACCCTAATTTTTATGGCTATGTCGCATGTTTTATGCACGGGCCTTTCCCTATCATGCTTCGGCATAGTTAATGCGCTTTTCGTCTTCATTGAATTGCTCAAGTTCAGTGTGATGAATCCGCACAAGCTGTGCCGTATGGGCCGCATGAACACCTCATGACTGAGCCGTATGGGGTATTCTTCATGTTCGAGCCACACGAGAGATGTCTCATGACTGTGCCGCATGAGGGATGCTTCATGGTCGAGCCGCATGAGAGTTGTCTCATGACCGAGCCGCATGAAAGATGCTTCATGGCCGAGCCGTATGAGAGTGGCTTCATGACCGAGCCGCATGAGAGTTGTCTCATGATCGAGCCGCATGAGAGTTGCTTCATGACCGAGCCGCATGAGAGTTATCTAATGACCGAGCCGCAGGAGAGTTGTCATATGATCGCATAAGCACCTTATGAACTGGACCGCATGAAGACCCACCTAACAGAGCCACATAAGCTCAGAAGACATTAAGTGGTTTTTCTCTGGCTATCTCCTGACTTCTTTCTTTTGTCTTTTTCAGTGAAGTTGCCGATCAATCCTTCGGGGGAACTGTTGCTAGGTCAAGCTCAGTCTGTTGTGGGTGTGAGGTTCGACCATGTGGTCGATTATGTGTCATCCTAAATCACTAAAGATCAACCTGAGGAGAGGCTGAGGGATATCAAAAACCAATCCTTCTTCTTTCTCTCGGGTATGATGAACTCGAGGAAATTAGGGGGCACACATCTGAAACCCGCATTCCTCTTTGGAGATACCCTAACTGTGAAGAACTTCAGCATTCAGATATATCTGAAAGTTGGAGTTTTTCTTCCAACGGGATGGCGATCCACATTCCTCAGATGGAGCATCATTTCCCGCTGTCTTGGTTCAATATGCTGCCGAAGGACAGGGAAATGGCTGACACCCTAACTTTGAGCCAGCAGGGGATGTTCGTGGGTGATATTTACTATAATAAAATATCGAGGTCGGTAGTAGCAAGCAAGCTACAGATCAGCCACTCTGTGATAGGGTTGGCCCCAGGCAGTTTCATAAATGTACAGGGTCCCAACTTTCGGTTCTCCCAAGCTGATACTTTTATGAACCAGCTTGCTCAAAAGGGGTCCTACCCCACTGGTCGGCTGTCGCTGCTGAACTGGATGAACCCCACCCCTTCATGGATCAACTTGACCTCATAGATCTTACGGACATACAAGGATCTCCTGCTCGAGATTGGCCTTTAGCATGCCATTCGGGTCACTTGTTATGGTCTGCCCAAAAACAAGAAGCTGTTCATGGCTCTTCTTGAGATGTACAACCGCCAAACGGGGACCTTCTTTACACCTGGAGGGGAGATGGGACTCGCTCTCCATGAGATGCATGAAGTCTCTAAGCTGCCCTGGGGAGATAAAGTTTTTTAGGCATATACCCCTACGAACGACGAATTCGAGGAGTTGGAGCAACGGTTCCCGAGTTTTGTGGTTGTTCACGGGGAACTACTATGTCACCATAGTATGTGCCGGCAGATGTCAAAAAAGAAGAACGATATCTCGGAAGGGAACCTTCCTCATACCAAGACCTGGCTCAGCTGCTAGGCACCTCAGGCCGGGTTTTTCCCCGAAGTCCTCGAACCCGGGAGGAGGTACAAAACCAGGTGTCGACTGCCAAGAGGGTAAAAACCATCGGTGAAAGATTTGGGAGCCAATCTGACTCCTTTAATTACTTTTATCAGGATACCCAGAAGATGTCTGATAAGGCTCTCCTGGCGAGATTTATGATGGTATGGCTACGAAACTGTGTAGTTTCGGGAGGGGCTGGTGCTATTGAGAGAATCAGTCGTAACCTGATCCTTCCTGCAGTGAAGCTAGACTTTGGGGCCAGACTAGCTCTACTCCCTGCCATGGTATGCAGCATATATCGTGGCCTCCATGCCTTCTCGTCCAAAGTAATTGCTCGTGATACGACGAAAGACTTTGAACGAATCGAGCTGCCCTACCATTATCTGATGGGGTGGCTGTTGATGCATTACCAGTGTTTGATGAGGCCTAGCCCAGAGGATGACGTGACTGCTGATGATGCCTTCATCTTCCAGTACCACCGTATGCCCTGGGAGTACACTACCATGCCAGTCTGTCGGATGGCGATGGCATGAGTGGACAGATACTCATTTTTCGTGTTTGTTCCTTATTTTATTGATGAAGAAGTAAGAGCCGTGCATCTTGATGGTGTTGTGTCTCCCAAATTCTTGTCCGAGAAGATGCTCCTCTGGTTGCAGAACATCCGTCCTGCACATATGGTGTATCGCAACCGCAATTCTGCCTTTTTGGAGCCTTACTTACCCAGCCGGTTCTCCCGGCAATTTGGGTACAGTCAAATATTTTTGGACAATTCTAGCTTCTGTCTGGGTTTTGAGGGTAGCGTTCTTGATGGCATCCGGGCTTGGCACTACTATAGCGCGGTTCACACCCATGCCACCTTCTCCGTTCCCGATGCTAACGAGTCGTGACATATTTTATACATGGCAGCCTTGTACCATGTTATGGTGAATAAGCCTCCAAGGGATTTTGACCCAAGTACCAGCTTCATCGTTGGTACTGGCTTGGAGGAAAAGCTAAGGACCAAGATGGGGAGGACAGTTGATGTGTCTGACTCGGAGTCTGTCAACGTGGACAAAGAGGATGACCCTAATAACTTGCCACTTCCTCCTGCAGATGATTTGGTGGCAGATCAGCCCCCTGTTGCTCCTAGTCTTTCACGAAAATGTAGCAGGCGTGAATCCTCTATCGGCGGCATGACTTATTCCCAAAAACGGGCTGCGGTCAAGCCTCGCGGGCCGATAATTAGAGAGAGAAGTGAGGACGTCGATGCCGTTTCGGAGGTGAATCGAGTTACAATCCCCTTTTTGTTCTTCTTTTCTAAAATATAATCTGATCATTTTTTTCTTTATAGGCATCGGGAGAAGTGAACTCCTCAGAGCCGGCTACCGCCTCTGAGGTTGACCCGACTATAGCCGCCTTAATTAGTGCTATGGCTGTCGAGCTTACTTCCACCAGGGTCGTCCCGGTGACGGCTGAGATTCCTTCTGCTGCTGACATCTCAACTCGGGGCGATGTGGGCTCTATTGAACCAATCCCCGAGGTTGCTGAACCTCAGCCGGTTGATGTTGACCCAATTATATCCACCTCCGGGGCGGCTGGGGCAGAGGAAGCAGCTGCAACCGGCTCAAGTGTCATCGTTGAAGAGGATACGGTGGCTGTGAGTGAGCCTCAGCTTCAGCAACCCTCCCCTGGTAAGCTATGTCATGTCTTGACTAGTGAGGAGGTTCATTTTCTCTATTTTTATATCCTTCGGGTTAAGTTGATCGATGGTTGCTCCGGACATACAGGTCCTGCTCCTTCGCTGTCGACGACGGACATCATCGGAGAAGAAGTCACCAGAGGAGATCGTGTGGAAGAAAGTATGCCTCATCCTCCTCCCTAACTCATATTGAGGGACCTCCTGCCAGATCAAGTTCAGGAGAACAAGTAGCGGGACGGCCGGGGTGGGGAGAAATGGTCCATGCACCCTCCTTGGTTCATGTGGCTCCAACACCGGAGGTCGACCTTTCTGCTCTGCAAAGTCTTCGGATCCTTCGGGCTGCGTAGGAGGAGATGACTGCTATTCAGGCGTCGTATCGCTCGAAACTTTTTACCTAGTGATTGGGGCGTCAAGTTCTGGTGCATCTTTCTCACAACCGTCTTCAACTATGCCAGCTACTCTTCCTTTGACACCGTCTTCTTCAAAAGTTCTAGATGAATCATCGAAGGACGTGGTTGATAGTTTCTACCGCCATCTGAAATGAGGGGTCAAAGCTTCCCTGGAGAGGGGGACATCTTTTGCATTGGCTCGTCAATGTGCCCGCGGTCAGATTGAACTCCTCAGAACACTCCCCGGCAGGGCAGGGAAGGTCGAGCTCCTGGAGCCCAAATTAGTAGAAGATGATCAGCTCGTGGCTCAGTTTCAAGGACGGTGATAGGTCGATCTGTCTTTAGCAATAGATCATGAGCGCGCCTTCCTTATAATAGCCATGGAAAAGGTAAGGGCGGTATGGGATACGTCCAAGCCTGCTCTAGTGAAGGACCTTCGAGATCTGTCTCTGAAGTACGATCAGCTAAGCCGCAGAGGAGAGGACTGTATCGCTCGAAAAGAGGCCGCCTCTCATGGGATAGCCGATACCAACGAGCAGATCCTCCAGCTTCAGAGGAAATTGGCTTCTTTAGAATCTGAGCTCCAGACTTCCCACCAAAATAAGGAGCTAATTCTCCGGGAGACCGACCAGGTCACCCGAACCTCTAATGCCTTGGAGCGTGTACTGAAGAAACTTGAAGACGGTTGATAGGCACATGCACATCTAGAGGATGCAGAGAGGTTGACTCAAGATGCTGAGCGCCGGGCCACACTGAGGATTGAGCGGTCGACGACCAAGCTGAAGGTCCGGCTCTGAGAACTGTGCGTCGCCGAGCCGTGATCAAATTTTCTCTCTATTTCATTATTGTATCCCTCCATTTTTTCCTTTTTTAATAGGGACTTGGTCCCAGTAAAATGTAGGACTTTTGATTTTAAATGAATGAATATGTTTACTTCATCCTTTATTTGTGGTATCTATTGTGTTCGTATAGTATTTTTGGTGTTATGGTACTTGCCCCACTGGAGGACTTTTTGTGGACCTATTACCCTTGGTATACCTTGGTTTTAGGTATGGATAATAAGCTCGATAGAGATATCTAGAACGACTCTGTGGTAAGGCGGACATGGAAGTTCTTGGTATTGGGCGAAAGAATGCCATGCACTACCAGAAAAATTATTTTAGCGACGCCTAAAGACGTCGCTAAATTGCCTAAAGACGTCGCTAAACCAGTTTAGCGACGTATTTAGCGACGTCTTTCTCTTGTCGCGGAAACCTTAGTCGCTGTTTGAAAAGACGTCGCTGATCGTCGCCAACACCGACGTTTACCGATGCAAAGATACATCGGTAATATACCGACGTTTATCGTCGTTAAGTCGATAAAATAGTGATGTTTATGATGTCGCTATACGTCGGTATTCCCTGGGAAAATTACCGACATTTTTGATGTGGTTATGCGTCGGTATATATTACCGACGTTTTGTGATGTCGCTATAAGTCGGTATATCCTGTAAAAATGAGGTGAAATCTTGGGATATTTACCGACGTCTACCGACGTTTATCGACGCATACCGATGAAACGGACGTCGCTATATGTCGGTAGCCTGGCAATTTATGCCAGTTTAGCGACATCTACCGACGTAATGTGCCGTCGAAAAGCATCAATAAACATCGATAGACGTCGCTAAATTTGAAAAAAAATAAAAAAATAAATTACAGTATATAATTTTCTCCATAGAATCATTTTTATCCTGCAGTTTAATCTGAAACACAATACACAAGCACATTTTATCCCTGGTTCGCCGACCCCTTCGGTGGAACAACAACACCGGTAAATTAACATCCAAATGAAACGAATAACAACATAAAATAACCAAAGTCCACACAATATATATAAACCAATATCCAAAGTGTCATGGGTCTACACAACCAATTACCAATGTATCTATGCAATCAACAAACAAGTGTCACAAACAAATAAGTGTCACAAACAAATACAAAGAAAAACAAGTACTCAAACACTCAATATAAACAGTCCTAACTCAAACTACTGGGGATCTGGAGCAGGAGGGGGGGCACCACGACGAAGGGCTAAGAAAAGATCATAATCCTCCAGTGAAATCGACACCGATGAAGGAGGTAGTGACGTCGGTGGAGTCGGTGTCGATGAAGAAGGCAGTGGCGCCGGCAGAGTCGACGACGATGAAGGCACACCCGGAGGACGATAACGCTCCAACGCTGTAAGTCACTGGTGGTATAAATCCATGGTAGATGACATTCTATCACTGCTATCAGCCACCGAATCCTGCACCAATCTCAGCCTCTCGCCCAAGGTCATTTGTGATACCTGTAGATCCAATACGCCGCGTTCTGTCGATACGATGACGCTCCGCTCTATCCGCTCAGTCACATGCCGGAGCTCCATAATGCTAGGGTCGAGCGTATCCAATCGTGCTATAAGCGCAGGCTCATCCAACTGGTGCTGAGACTGGTCCTGAATCCGTCGTAGCAGCTCGTCTCGGAGAGACTCCATCATCTGGTAGACTCGGGCAGACTCCTGGGATGGCTGTGGACCATGTACACTAGCGGGGGATGCCCTAGAGGACTGGCTCGCAACTAGGGTGCCATAGGATCCCGTACCGTAGTACGTACCCCTAAGGAGGCTACCAGCGACGGTCATCCACAGCTCGTCCTCCGATGGAGCTTCAGTGGGCTGCGAGAAAGTATCAGCCTCTCCCGCAGTAGGTGCACTAGCAGTCGCCCGGTCCGGAAGCCTCTGATACTCGGCCTAGAAAGTATGGATAGTACTCAATAATTTCTAATTTTTAATTAATTACTTATTATTACTAACTACATGAATATTTATTTGCATGCATATTTACTAAGTTATATTAAAATTAATACGAAGTATTATAATTAACAAATAGTAATGTAATACTTACATAGGCAAGCGCGGCCCTCTCATCAATAAGGTCTTCGCCCTTCCGATGGGTGGCCAGGAAGACGGTCACCATGTCGGCGTTACCGACCTTCTTTACCTGTAATTAATTATATTATCTTAGTAATAATTTATCGGATTTGTATTAAAATAATATTTCTGAAAGAAAAATACATACCAGACGACGGAAATATTCCGTTATCAGAATCGACCCATCGCACCACTTCGTGGCATGCTACCTAGCCGCCTTGGCCTTCTCGGACTTTTCTTTGTACCTTGGCTCGTTGAATCGAGTCTTCATCGCATCCCATTGATCAGGGGTGATCCAACCTTGGATCGGCTTTCCGGCACGATCATGAGCCTTCTGACAATTGATAGCGTCGCAGATCAGCTTAGCAACGACAGCAGGAAACATTCCCTCGATCAGCTCGGCCCGGTGCGGTGGATAGAAAAACATATCCTAGAAGAGTATGTAAACCAAATATTTTTCAGTAATATATAATATGCATACATCAAATGATTCATGTTAAAAGCAAATCTATTTTAACCTTGAAGCGCGCAAACCAGTAGGCCTTCCTATCGTCCGGAGCATCTGAGTAGTTTATCCAAGGACTCCAATAATTTTGCCTCAGGAGCTGGCCTAGGCGTCTCTGTACCAACGGGGGACGATATCTATACAGACATATTATATTCATGAGAAAAGTTAATTTATGATAAACACAGAAAAAAAATAATAAACCAAAATACTTACTTTGTACCGTCGGCCCAGATCTCCGTCCTCGTCTCCTCCGGAGGTGTACAGGCATCATCTGCCTGATACTGGTCGGCCGCCGGCGCAGCCTCCTCCATCTGCTCATCTGCCTTGATCGTCGTATCAGCAGGAGGAATGCTACTCTCAAAAGCAGTCTCAGGCCTGGAACTACTCGTCCCAGGAGATATGCCACATAGCATCATGGCGGACGAAGCTACTGTCCGATACACATGAGTACTGGGCAACGAGGATCCAGAACCGGTACCAGTAGGAGGTACCGAAAAAGAACCCCGTCCTCTAGCTGTACCACCAGGAGGTACAGAAGGAGTAACCTGTCCTCTGCCAGTATCAGTACCCCGTGCCCCATGTCGGGAAATACGGAACGATCTGCAATGACCTGTCATGCCTGATAACAACATATGATGAGATACAACAAAGACAACAAATAATAGAGACTAGAAATATGAAAGTACAACAAAGACAAGATAGTAACCAAGACAACATATAATGATATATTTTACAAGAAATATCTAAGTCCAGATAGTATATTTTACAAGAAACATCTAAGTTCAGATAGTACATTCTACAAGAAATATTTAAGTCTAGATAGTACATTCAGATAATAACCAAGACTAGATAATAACCAACTCTACATAATAAGAAAATAAAAGTACGTCTCTCTCAATCATCTTCAAAATAATCATCTTGTTCGTCTTCTTCGACCTCATCTTCCTCCTCATCTTCACTTTCATCTTCGGCTTCGTCGGCTTTGTCTTCCTCTTCGAATAATTCTACATCTTCTACATTATGTGCCGTATAATGCGTAACTTCCGTGGAGTCAACATCAACAATATTGGTTACAAGAGGTAGCTCGTCCTTCTGATAAGCTTTTTCATCAACATCAAAAGTATCTCTAGCTTTAGTCTTGCATACTGTCCACCAGTCAGACTTCGTTGCTCTCCGTCTCGGATAAGCTGTGAAGTACACGATCTGAGCTTGAGTTGCTAGGACAAATGGTTCGTAGCCTTGATATCTACGCTTGTAGTTTATATCTACAAGACCATGCTTGTCAATTTTCTAACCTTGATTTTCAGTCGGATCAAACCATTCACACTTGAACAACACGATCTTTGCAGGTTCTCTGCCATAATTATATGTCAACTCCACAATCTCTTGCAAGATGCCAAAGAAATCATTTCCTGAATCGACGTCTTTGTAGTTCGAAGATTTGATACACAAACAACTATTTTTCGTGGAATCAAGATCCAGGAAGCTGTCTCTGATCGGAGCATTTGTCGACTTGAACCGAAAGCCATTGACACAGTAACTTGGCCATATTTTAACAAAAGTAATTGGTCCCTTGGCAAGAGTTCTAATTAATTCAATCTCGGATGAAATTAGACGATCGACCTGAATACCAAAGAAGATATAGTAAGTTATTTATTGTACAGTTGCATTAAAAGAGGCCAGTAATTATCGGACTGCTTACATATTCGCTCAACCAAGAAAGAAAATGACGTCTCATTTCTTATTTTAATGCTTCGTCTGTTAGGTAGGGTCTAACCGACCTCAACTCAGTATTATATGTGCTGAAAAACAACGAAGCAACCGCCGATTAGTACAATAATATTAGCTTATACTATTACATTGAGATGACGTAAACTCATCATTAATTACTTACCCCTCTAGCTTCTCCACTTCATCCTCGTCATAATTGAGTAATACATACAACTGAGCAGCCCTTAGCTCCTCGTCATTCAAATATCTCTTTTTTATTTTCCCCGAAGGCTTTTCGGACGTATTGAATACTTTCAGTATTCCATCATTAGATTCTTGATAACCGTCGTCGTTTCTCGGAGCCCTCATTCTATTCGTAGCAACATGAGGTTTGTATGAGTACCCTGAATTTTGGGCTAATTTTTTTATTTTATTTTATTTTATTTTCTGATTGATTGGTTTTGATAAATAATTTATTCTGTATTTTTCCTTAAGTGTACTTTTCCATACCTTTGATAATTGGAGTGTCAGGGATGTTCAACTCTGGAAATCTTCTTCACGAGTTTTGGAGTGGACATGATTAACTTCATGATGGTATATAGTATTCCATCCAAACTTGTTCCCTTGTACTCTTTTTGCTTCGCTGAACTTCGGGTCGAATTAGACCATTTGAGTATTATTTATTTTTCCACTCTTTTCCTTGATCATTTTTAGCACGTTACCGTGGCTTTTAAATTGGGAGCGCAAGACCAGTCAGTTTCTTGAAACCAACTCATCATGCTTGATCTACTCGAGACGCTCTTCACCCATGACCTTCGTGTCCCACTCAGACATGTTATTTTGTGCTC
Organism: Iris pallida; assembly: GCA_029216955.1. Taxonomy (NCBI): domain Eukaryota; kingdom Viridiplantae; phylum Streptophyta; class Magnoliopsida; order Asparagales; family Iridaceae; genus Iris; species Iris pallida. The sequence goes on from JANAVB010031619.1 coordinate 8,314,880, forward strand.
CATTTGCTTTGCACAACTTTCCTGACACGTGACCTATTTTATTTCACTCTACGGCGTCATATTCATTTTCCAACTTGATTTATGGGTCCCCTGTCGACCAAAACCTGTCAGCCCCAATTATGGACAAGGCCCACTTTGAGCCTACTATCCGTCTGCCACTTGTGTCCCATTTATTGGAATCTCCATGTGCTACTTATTTGCTCATGATCATTATCACCTAATTTTAATTCGATTATTGCATAATGCCCAGTTTTGACCCAATCCGGCTCCACCGAGTCCAGTCCAGCTCCATGTTATTCTCTATCATGACACCCTCATTTTTTTTGCCCAAAAATATCAGATATTCTTTTACCCATTTTTCCTATATTTAATAGAATTTATGTTAAATTAAAATCCCTTTTGGAATAACCATTTCTTCATTTAAAATCATAGCCATTGATTTCCCAAACAAATCATCACCATTCATTTTTCTACACTCCCACTCAGCCAACATGGCTGGCCCTAATTTCTAGGTGGGACAATTTTTCCTCTCTCTCTCTCAATTATTATCACCCTCTCTCCCTTTCTATAATTTCCTATACAGAACTCCATACAACTTCAACACCAACTCCATGCAAACCCAACACCCCGACCTTCCCTCCTCCCTGGCTCGACCACCCCCTGGCCGGCCAGCTCCGTCGTGCCACCGGCCATCTCCTCCTCCATCTCCTCCATACAATCTGCCACCTTCACACCATGACACCACCATCATCCATCTAGCCATCACCGCCACCCTCACAGCCATGGCGTGCCACCTCTCCGTGCCGTCGTGCGCCGGCGCCTGGCCGCCCTGACGTGCCCTCGTCGGCGAGCCTGGCCGCGCGCAGCCCCGCGCGCCGCCGCGCGTGCACAGCGCCAGCGGTAGGTCGGCCGCACTTAGCGCGCGCGTGCGAACGGCTTCGCCGCCGCCGCCGTTGGTCGCCGTAGCTCCAGCAACCCCCCTATGGGTGCGCCCCCTCTGGCCAGAAGTTCCCATGGCGGCCACCGTCCTCCGGGATGCGCCGTCGAGGCGATTCGTGCGTTTTGCACGACGTCCCGTCGTGACGCGCGCGGGATCGAGTTCGTTTTGGCGCTCCATCGCAGCGACTTCGCGCACGTTTTCCCAGAGATCCGATCGTTGGATCGGTGATTTCTTTGCTCCGTCACAATCTCGGTATATCCACCTTCATTCCTGTCAATTTTCGTCCGTTAATTTTATCGTTTGATACATCAAAATCGGCCACCAAGTTGACCGTTTAATTGTATTAAATTTGGACAGTTCTGCGGGGCCAACTTCGTCAGCTCGTATCTACTCCACCGCAGCTCCGTTTGGCGTGCTACTATTTGTGGTACGAAGCTGGTATAACCCTCTTGCTACCCCTCCAGTTTCGTTTCATTGTGAGCTTGTTTGATTGGTTGAATTCGACGCCAAAGTTGGTCGTCCGAATTCGTAATTTCCAACTTGTAAAATTCTATTTTTGAACACGGGACTCCAGATTTCACTTCTGACACCACCATTAGATTTGTGACATCGTTCTGGCATGTTTTCATATAAAATTTGTTACATTTGGAGAGCGTGGACCCTGGCACGTTTTTTGGTACAAAGTGGGTCCCACATTCTACGTCAACGGGACTTTTTGACGCCGGCTCATCGGAATCCAATTTCGGATATACCGTTTAGTTCGTATCGTCATTCTGGACTCGTTGACATATAATTTGCTAGGTTTTGGTGGACATTGGGTCTGGCACGTATTTCGGTGCAAGTCGGATACCAATATCCGGGTCAACGGGTTATTTTGAGATCGGCTCATCGAAATCCAATTTCGGATATACCGTTGAGTTCGTACCGCCATTCTGGACTCGTTGACATATAGTTTGCTGAGTTTTGAGAACTTTGGCTACGGTACGTATTTCCGTGTAAATCAGAATTCTAAGTTCTGGTCAACGGACCAAATTGAGATCGGGTCAACGGAATCCAATTCTGGAGATACCGTTGGGTTCGTATCGTTATTCTGGTTTCGTGAATATATAATTTGTTATATTTTATAGACTTATTTTCTTGCACATTTTTCGGTGCAAAACGGCTCCGACATGGACACCGTTTTGACCCGAAATTACCTTTTTGCCATTGTGTCCAAATTGGACCGTTGGGTAGGCTATCTTAGCTAATTTGACCATTCTGGACACGTTGGCGATGTTTATTTCATCGTCCGACAATGTTTGTTGATAATTTTTCTGAGTTTAACCTTTTTATAATTAATTAATAAATAATTTATATAATGTTCGTATTTCGGGATTAGTACAACGAAACTGAGATAAGCCAATTCCAGTGATCTCACATCGCTAAAATTGACAAGTTGGACACATGGATCACTATAATAAGATTATCAACCTTACCGATAATCTTCTTATCTCGATTTGCGTGTCGTAAGTTTTGACGTACGAATAACGAAGTACACTTTATATTAGACTAGAATTGACCATGTTTGACCAGAGTTGACCAGTTGACCCAAAGTCAACTGTAAGTCAACACTTGACCTAGTTTGACTAGATTATTGACCGGAGTCGACCTAGAGTTATTTTGACTTAGAGGAACCTAGAATAATATAGATTGCCTGTAAAGATTCATTTATTACAACTTGAACACCTTGTAACATGTGTTGCTTTAAATAGGACTCTATGGCTTCAGCGGGACCCCCCTATACTTATCAGCTGTTCAGGTTATCGAGGCGAGTACATTCTCTGATCATTTCATATCATGCTTAGAATTATTTTCTGCAGTAGATTACTTTACTTGTACTGTCACGTTGGTCACACGGATTGGTACTATATGGATCCCTTCTTGAGATGTTATCCTTAGGGAGCATCGGGTACTATATGTTCTGTGCGTTTTACTTACATGGCGTATCACTATGCTCCATTGGTTCTTTGATCACTTATGACATATACTCTTATGATCGTAAAGTCTTCCTAGAATCCTTATCCCATTTATGGGACTATTATGTATCACCTTCGGGGTCTATCACCTTCGGGGGCTTATCACCTTCGGGGTCTACTACCCTTCGGGGGCTGTTACATAGCATCATATAACATAACCTGGGTGGATCCTTGTGTATTGATTGGGGGTACGGGGGAGTAGAATTGGACATGTGAATAATACACCAGTAGTATCTTATCAGAATCATTCCTTAGTGTCTTATCAGAATCATCCCAGGCCATTTACATGTTTATATTGTACTCTGATTCACTAGTCACTGCTAGTTCTCTATGTATAGTAGATATTTCTATTACAATTCTCTCTCTGTTTACATACTGCACTTCTTTCAGTACTTGTATCTTACTTTACTGTATGAATATATTTTCTAACCTGCTATGAACTGTTGAGATGTATTGTGCTCGCTCCAGTCCTGACTGGACCCGTTGATAAATTTTACAGATAGCCTGGAGGTGCCTGCTAGCCTAGAGGAGACATATTAGAGGTTGTTTAGATAGTTGTTTCTTTTGTTTGGAGTTGTATTTACTTTGTGGATTACTGTATTTGGGTTTTGAGATGTATTCTGAGTTTGTATCTTAGACACTTAGACTTCTATCTGTTGTATCTCTTTTCGATTTCATGTTTTATCTATCTTCCTTTATGCTCTACCTTAGATGTGATTGAGTTTATATTCTGCTATGTCACCCCCATTCGGGGAGTATAAACTGTTTAGTCTTATACTGTTAGATGCATTGAGACCTAGGACAGCGTTCTACCGTCGACACTGCGGCGTAGGCTGGGCGTTGTTACGTTCTCGTGCCCTAACTCTAGGGTGCGGGTCGTGACACGTTTTAGTGGTGGCCCATGCAGGTCGAGTTTATATAGTGGTATTCGAACTTGAGTACCACTACAGCCTGCAGTAGGATTAGGATATATTTTTGAAGGTACTCAATCACAGTTAGTATCCCTTGAGAGATTCCTGGGACGACCCTTGAGAATCTTATTTTAACTTCGATTTGAAAACTCTTCTTCCCTTGATTTAATTATCTTTACTTTCTGTTGTTAAATTTGATTTTTATAGATTATTGTTGAATTCGAGTTGTATTTATTGATTTTGATGGATGATTGTCGAATTTGAATTTTGATGATAGCTATTGCATCCGAGTTTGTATTTTGATGGATTTTTGTTCATTTTTGAATTTTGATGTTCGTTGAAAATTGATTTGATTTTTGGGTATTCATTGTTGATTTAATTTAATTTTGGCAAGATGAAATTATATGGGCTAGGTCATCTATGTTATGGAATCTAGTCTTCTATAGTCACATTAGCCAGCATGGTGAGGACATATAGTCTGACTCTGGATATATTTCTCGGGTGTGGGAATTTAAGGTTTTCGCAGCCAAGCTAGCGGCACCGCGAAAATGTTAAATACCATGATTCTAGAGATATGTGCATAAGTCAAGGGCTCTGTGATTATCGTAGCCTTGCTTACTAGTATGACGAGGATTTAGAGTACATGATTTTGAATAGACGCATATGATTATCGGATTGCACCTTAAATATTTTTGAACATGTTTTCTCTACTTTTGTTTCAGTCATTCAAAAAAAAAAAGAATTATTATTTGTTTGTTTTGTCTAGTTTCCTATTATTTAACTCAGGAGTAAGTTTAGTTGATTTTATAAACCTTGTGTAATTTCTTGCTATGAGTTTTTCATAATACAATGAATCGATGATTTTGTTAGACTTTATCTTGAATTTGATATTTTAACTCTGGATTTCAAAACGGTTCCTTCTTTAAACAGATAAGCAGAACCGATTTATCGTTATTTCTTTCTTGCTATTATTCTTGTATTAAATAATAATGATAATAAAACTGTCTTGATTTCGTCAATCATCTACTTACAATCTTGGTAGGAATCTAAATGTTAGTCTTAACGTAGAATTAATTTTTTTTTTATATTGGGACATGAGAGTATGTATATGAATATATATAGCGGATACTTTGCCTAACACGTATGCATGCTACACTTGATTTTCCACCTACCTGAATACCTATTAATATGTTGTTGATGTTAAATTTTCAAAACCCCAATATTTCTGATTCTCTACTTTTCCTAGCTTAACCCGTAATTTAAATATAAAATTTCATGATAATAGTTTTATTTATACCACTGCACATGTATGTTATGTAGGGTTTCAATTCAAAAGAATTTTGGTTGAAAATTTGTGTTTAAATTTGTCAAATTTAAGACTGTGTACATATTAACCTTTAATGTTGATTTTCCAAATGTTTAGTCCAAATTGTTGTTCCATTTTATGAAATATTTAGAGCTGTGTACATTGTTGTAAGTAGGAATATAAATTTAGGTTTCATATTCTTACATGTTAGTTTGTGATAAACATTGAGTTGGTTTTTAATGTTCAAATTTTACCAAAATCCTGAAAACTAGTTACATGTTAACATTTTTACATTGATTTCCACGTTTAGTTCAAATTCAGATTTAACATGTAATATTGAACTGTATGCGTAGATAAATATGTGGATAGTATGTTAGGGTTTTATTTATGTCATGTTAGGTTAAATTGGGAGCGTTGAGATTGGTTGTGATGTTTCAAAACCCTAAAATCTGAGACTGCATTATGTTAATATTTCACTGCTTTAAATGTTAGCTCATTTTCAGATTTCGTATGTAAATGCTGAACTAAAACTGGATTTAACCTTTCAATACTAAGCTATAACCCTGTACAAGGACACACACACACACACTCTAACAAAGTATATACTGTCATTTAACCTAACCCTTCCCCTCTATGTTATGATTATATATCTATAAGGATATATATAGAGTTTATGCATATATGTTATAACGTATATAGATACATAACTAAATCTCTACCTCTTTATATATATGTGTATATGGTTAGCCATGCATGTTATGAGTAAATAAGTTGTGTATTGTAGATTGTTTAACCAAATGCCATGATTAGTGTAACCTGATAGCCGTTGTTTTAAAACCCAATTTCTCATATACACTTTTATGTATACTCACGTACACACACGCCTACTATCTAACCATATGAACATGTCCCCATACACATGATGCTAGTTTTTTCTCTCTAACGCTCTCTCTGTATATATATTGTGATTGGATTTCAATGCAAGTGACTTTCAATTCTTTAACTTGTGATTTTGATTTTCTTGGGATAGTACTTTTTTTCCAGATGATTGGTAGTTACCTTCCTTTATTTTTTATGAGTACCAATTTTCATATGGGGTGGTAGACAATCTTATAGTTTTGATGGTTGTTGTTTTTGTATCTTTCTATTTTAGCACCCTGGATTTCTTGTATGTTTTGATACCCTATGACCGTTTTGGTTTAGCATGACTAGTATACCTAGATGAGACTTACTACCACCGTATGCCATGACCCTGGACGTTGTCCTTTTGATGGTATGTTTTGTTTAAGTTCTGGGACTTGATTGTAGGGGTTTGACCTAGAAGGAGTATGGACATTTTAATTTCGAGGACAAAATTTTTATAAGGTGGGTAGGATGTGAGCACCCTGAATTTTGGACTAATTTTTTTTATTTTATTTTATTTTATTTTCTGATTGATTGGTTTTGATAAATAATTTATTCTATATTTTTCCTTAAGTGTACTTTTTCATGCCTTTGATAATTGGAGTGTCAGGGGTGTTCAACTCTGGAAATCTTCTTCACGAGTTTTGGAGTGGACATGATTACATTCATGACGGTATATAGTGTTCCATCCAAACTTGTTCCCTTATACTCTTTTTGCTTCGCTGAACTTCGGGTCGATTTAGACCATTTGATTATTATTTATTTTCCCACTCTTTTCCTTGATCATTTTCAGCGCGTTACCGTGGCTTTTAAATTGGGAGTGCAAGACCAGTCAGTTTCTTGAAACCAACTCATCATGCATGATCTACTCGAGACGCTCTTCACCCATGACCTTTGTGTCCCACTCAGATATGTCATTTTGTGCTCCATTTGCTTTGCACAACTTTTCTGACACGTGACCCGATTTTATTTCACTCCACGGCGTCACATTCATTTTCCAACTTGATTTGTGGGTCCCCTGTCGACCAAAACCTGTCAGTCCCAATTATGGACATGGCCCACTTTGAGCCTACTATCCGTCCGCCACTTGTGTCCCATTTATTGAAATCTCCATGTGCTACTTATTTGCTCATGATCATTATCACCTAATTTTAATTCGATTATTGCATAATGCCCGGTTTTGACCCAATCCGGCTCCACCGAGTCCAGCCCGGCTCCATGTTATTCTCCATCATGTCACCCTCATTTTTTTTGCCCAAAAATATCAGATATTCTTTTACCCATTTTTCCTATATTTAATAGAATTTCTGTTGAATTAAAATCCCTTTTGGAATAACCATTTCTCCATTTAAAATCATAGCCATTGATTTCCAAAACAAATCATCACCATTCATTTTCCTACACTCCCACTCAGCCAACATGGTCGGCCCTAATTTCTAGGTGGGACAATTTTTCCTCTCTCTCTCTCTCAATTATTATCACCCTCTCTCTCTTTCTATAATTTCCTATACAAAACTCCATAAAACTTCAACACCAACTCCATGCAAACCCAACACCCCGACCTCCCCTCCTCCCTGGCTCGACCACCCCCTGGCCGGCCAGCTCCACCGCGCCACCGGCTATCTCCTCCTCCATCTCCTCCATACAATCCGCCACCTTCATACCATGACACCACCATCATCCATCTAGCCATCACCGCCACCCTCACAGCCTTGGCGCGCCACCTTCCCGCGCCGCCGTGCGCCGTGCGCCGGTGCCTGGCCGCCCCGACGCGCCCTCGCCGACGAGCCTGGCCGCGTGCAGTCCCACGCGCCGTCGTGCGTGCACAGCGTACCAGCCGTAGGTCGGCCGCACTTAGCTCGCGCGTGCGAACGGCGTCGCCGCCGCCGCCGTTGGTCGCCGTAGCTCCTGCGACCCCTCCATAGGTGCGCCTCCTCTGGCCAGAAGTTCCCATGGCGGCCACCGTCCTCCGGGAGGCGCCGTCGAGTCGATTCGTACGTTTTGCACGACGTCCCGTCGTGACGCGCGTGGGATCGAGTTCGTTTTGGCGCTCCGTCGCAGCGACTTCGTGCGTGTTTTCCCGGAGATCCGACTGTTGGATCGGCAATTTCTTCTCTCCGTCGCAATCTTGGTATATCCACCTTCACTCCTGTCAATTTTTGTCCGTTAATTTTATCGTTTGATACGTCAAAACCGGCCACCAAGTTGACCGTTTAAATTGTATTAAATTTGGACAGTTTCGCGGGGCCAACTTCGTCAGCTTGTATCTACTCCACCGTAGCTCCGTTTGGCATGCTACCAGTTCCAGTGCGAAGCTGGTATAACCCTCTTGTTGCCCCTCCAGTTTTGTTTCATTGTGAGCTTGTTTGATTGGTTGAATTCGACGCCAAAGTTGGTCGTCCGAATTCGTAATTTCCAACTTGTAAAATTCTATTTTTGAACACGGGACTCCAGATTTCACTTCTGACACCACCATTAGATTTGTGGCGTCGTTCTGGCATGTTTTCATATAAAATTTGTTAGATTTGGAGAACGTGGACCTTGGCACGTTTTTCGGTGCAAAGTGGGTCCCACATTCTGCGTCAACGGAACTTTTTGACGCCGGCTCATCGGAATCCAATTCCGGATATACCGTTGAGTTCGTATCGTCATTCTAAACTCGTTGACATATAATTTGCTAAGTTTTGGTGGACATTGGGTCTGGCACGCATTTCGGTGCAAGTCGGATACCAATATCCGGGTCAACGGGTTATTTTGAGATCGGCTCATCGGAATCCAATTCCGGATATACCGTTGAGTTCGTATCGCCATTCTGGACTCGTTAACATGTAGTTTACCGAGTTTTGAGAACTTTGGCTCCGGCACGCATTTCCGTGCAAACCGAAATTCCAAGTTCTGGTCAATGGGCCAAATTGAGATCGGGTCAACGGAATCCAATTCTGGAGATACCGTTGGGTTCGTGTCGTTATTCTGGTTTCGTAGACATATAATTTGTTATATTTTATAGACTTATTTTCTTGCATGTTTTTCGGTGCAAAACGGCTCCGACACGGACACCGTTTTGACCCAAAATTACCTTTTTGCCATTGTGTCCAAATTGGACCGTTGGGTAGGCTATCCTAGCTAATTTGACCATTCTGGACACGTTGGCGATGTTTATTTCATCATCCGACAATGTTTGTTGATAATTTTTCTGAGTTTAACCTTTTTATAATTAATTAATAAATAATTCATATAATGTTCGTATTTCGGGATTAGTACAACGAAACTGAGATCAGCCAATTACAGTGATCTCACATCGCTGAAATTGATAAGTTGGACACGTGGATCACTATAATAAGATTATCAACCTTACCGATAATCTTTTTATCTCGATTTGCGTGTCGTAAGTTTCGACGTACGAATAACGAAGTACAGTTTATATTAGACTAGAATTGACCCTGTTTGACTAGAGTTGACCAGTTGACCCAAAGTCAACTGTAAGTCAACACTTGACCTAGTTTGACTAGATTATTGACCGGAGTCGACCTAGAGTTGTTTTGACTTAGAGGAACCTAGAATAATATAGATTGCCTGTAAAGATTCATTTATTACAACTTGAACACCTAGTAACATGTGTTGCTTTAAATAGGACTCTGTGGCTTCAGCGGGACCCCCTATACTTATCAGCTGTTCAGGTTATCGAGGCGAGTACATTCTCTGATCATTTCATATCCTGCTTAGAATTATTTCCTGTAGTAGATTACTTTACTTGTACTGTCACGTTGGTCACACGGATTGGTACTATATGGATCCCTTCTTGAGATGTTATCCTTAGGGAGCATCGGGTACTACATGTTCTGTGCGTTTTACTTACATGGCGTATCACTATGCTCCATTGGTTCTTTGATCACTTACGACATATACTCTTATGATCGTAAAGTCTTCCTAGAATCCTTATCCCATTTATGGGACTACTATGTATCACCTTCGGGGTCTATCACCTTCGGGGGCTTATCACCTTCGGGGTCTACTACCCTTCGGGGGCTGTTACATAGCATCATATAACATAACCTGGGTGGATCCTTGTGTATTGATTGGGGGTACGGGGGAGTAGAATTGGACATGTGAATAATACACCAGTAGTATCTTATCAGAATCATTCCTTAGTGTCTTATCAGAATCATCCCAGGCCATTTACATGTTCATATTGTACTCTGATTCACTAGTCACTGCTAGTTCTCTATGTATAGTAGATATTTCTATTACAATTCTCTCTCTGTTTACATACTTACTTCTTTCAGTACTTGTATCTTACTTTACTGCATGAATATATTTTCTAACCTGCTATGAACTGTTGAGATGTATTGTGCTCGCTCCAGTCCTGACTGGACCCGTTGATAAATTTTACAGATAGCCTGGAGGTTCCTGCTAGCCTAGAGGAGACACATTAGAGGTTGTTTGGATAGTTGTTTCTTTTGTTTGGAGTTGTATTTACTTTATGGATTACTGTATTTGGGTTTTGTGATGTATTCTGAGTTTGTATCTTAGACACTTAGACTTCTATCTGTTGTATCTCTTTTCGATTTCATGTTTTATCTATCTTCCTTTATGCTCTACCTTAGATGTGATTGAGTTTATATTCTGCTATGTCACCCCCATTCGGGGAGTATAAACTGTTTAGTCTTATACTGTTAGATACATTGAGACCTAGGACAGCGTAGGCTGGCGTTGTTACGTTCTTGTGCCCTAACTCTAGGGTGCGGGTCGTGACAGTTTGAAATACGTCGAGCAGAAGTTTGTAATCTCCTCGAGAATATAGGCTTCACAAATAGAACCTTCGACCCGAGCCTTGTTTTTTACCTTCCTCTTTAGGTGGTTCAAATGCCGCTCAAACGGGTACATCCACCGATAACCAACGGGCCCACCGACACGTGCTTTGTAAGAAAGATGAATTGGTAAATGCTCCATGGAGTCGAAGAATCCAGGAGGAAATACCTTCTCGAGCTTGCAAAGTGTTACCGCAATATCGTTCTCCTGCTTTTCTAGACGATCGACGAGAAACTTACTAGAACAAAGATCTCTGAAGAATATGCTAAGCTCGGTCAATGGATCCCAAACAACCGGGGGTAAGAATTTTTGAAATGCAATCGGAATTAACCTCTCCATGAATACATGACAATCATGGCTCTTCATACCTGTCAGTTTGTTCTCTTTGAGGACGACGCATCATCTCAAGTTCGAAACATACCCGTCTGGAAATTTCAGACCTTGAATCCACCTACAAAGTCTCACTTTATTCTCCTTCTCCAGTGAGAAAATTGCCTTAGGCTGCTTCAACTTCCCATTCCCGTCCTCTATCAAATGCAATGCAGGACGTCTACATATTTCTTCCAAGTCCAATCTAGCCTTTGGATTGTCTTTCATCTTCCCCTTTACGTCCATTACAGTATTAATTATGTTTTCAAACACATTCTTCTCGATATGCATGACATCAAAGTTATGTCTAATCAGATTGGTGCTCCAATATGGCAGATCCCAGAATATACTCCTTTTCGTCCAGTTATGAGTGCGACCAAATCCGTCACACTTGTAGCCCGTAGCAGGTTCTTCAATAGCTCTTGGTAAATCTTTTACCTCTTCCTAAATCGTGTATCCGGGCCACCTTAGCGGGGGATTAGCCTTCTCCACAACGCCAGCACGAAAAACATTTTTGTTCCTCCGGTACGGATGATCCTTCGACAGGAATTGTCGATGACAATCGAAGAAGCACGGTTTGCCTCCGTATTTCAAACAAAAAGCCTTAGTGAGGTCCATACAATACAGACATGAAAGACGACCATGCGTGCTCCATCCAGATAACATACCGTAGGCCAAAAAGTCGTTGATGGTCTACATAAGTGCTGCCCGCATCTGAAAATTTTGTTTTCTCGATACATCGTACGTGTTGGAACCTACTTCCCACAGCTGATTCAACTCATTAATCAATGGCTGTAATTACACATCGATGTTCCTTTTCGGATTGTTCGAACCTGGGATAATAACGGTAAGGAACATATACGGAGTGTTCATGCACATCCAAGATGGTATATTGTACGGAGTGATGATCACAGGCTAACACGAATACTGGGATCTCGAAAGTCTGAATGGGGTAAAACCGTCGGAGCAGAGACCAAATCTGACATTACAAGGATCAGAAGCAAAATCTGGATACTCTCGATCAAAGTGCTTCCATGCTTCTCCATCAGATGGGTGATCCAACACTCCTTCGGTCTGTTCCTGCTTATGCCAACTCATGTTTTCTACAGTTTCCTTCACCATAAACAACCGCTGCAACCGCGGCATCAACGGCAAGTAGTGCATCAAATCGGTAGGCTTCCTGGCACCGACAAACTTTCCTCTACCACTGCCCTTGTAGCGATCGGCACCACTAAATCTGCAGGCCTCTTCATCTTTGTCGTCTTTGTAGTACAACATGCACCCGTTGCGACATGCATCGATTTTCTTGTATCCCATCCAGAGCGATCTCACCATCCTCTTTGACCGGTAGAAGTCTTTAGGCAACTTAGCACCCTCAGGCAATATTTCTATAAGCAACTCCATAAGACGGTTGTAGCAATCTTATAACATGTTAAAATCGGACTTGATGCTCAACAATCTTGTAACCACCTCCAATGGTGAATGATCCTCACAACCAGGATATAATAGATTCCTTGCATTCTCCAACAACTCCATGAACTGTGCATCATCGGCGTTCGTTGCCTCCTCAGGTGCATCATGATCGTCCGGATCGAAACTAGACCCCGCCGCATCAAAAATCATGTTCACCAACCCATCGTCGTAAGCAGCGTTGTTGTGGACATCCACATAAGGCTCATACTCCGATGCTAAACACACAAGTTCTCCGTGTGCGCTCCACTGATAATAATTTGACGTAAAAGCCTTCGAGTATAAATGATACGTGACTTCCAGTTCTGGATGATATTTCAAGTTGCGACATCTCACACACGGATACTTAATTTTGGTACCGTCTATGTACTGAGGGAATGCCTTGGCAAACTGCAGGAACTGCTGTACACCCTCTATGAATTCATCTCGTACACCGCACATGTCATCAGGATGACGGTTGTACATCCATGAATGATTTCGTTAGTAGTAATTCATATCCATATCCAATTGAGGATAATTCTGTAAGATAGATACATACACATTGCAGTCAGTGAATAAATGTTAAGGCAGTTTAGATATGGGTGCGCAACATAAACTGTTCATTCATTCCACATATTACAAACAAAAAATTTGAAGGAAAAAACAAAAACAACTGTGTTGGGACTAAAACAACCATCTTGTGTCAAAGTATCGTATCCGATAGACCGATACTAATCTGATACGGTCGATACTAAGTACATACGGTCGAGGTATAATTATACTTATAGGAGTACACGACACTAAGTACATACGGTCGATACTAATCCGATGCGGTCGATACTAATCCGATACCGATTCTGATACTCATACCAATTTCTCCCCAACCTCTTATAAGAAAGGTGTCTATCGAGGTATAATTGTACTTGTAGGAGTACACGACACCAACTGTCCAATATCGACCCTTTGGGTCTACAAGAGTTACTTTATCCAGTTTGTCAAGAAAGGTAAAACTTTTTCAATTAATATCCAATATCGACCCTTTGGCCTGTGCTTGAGCAGTATCCTAACTCAAACTATCTATCCTGACTAATAAATTAATATCCTACTTTAACATCTACTAACTCTCATATTCCTTCTAATATAAACTAATATCCTAATCTAAACTAACCCTTTAACTGAAACTAATATCTAAACAATGCTAATCATGAACTAACACCCTAACCTGGAAGTCCACGCTGCTCAAGCACAGGCCAAAGGCCAAGTTATAGGGCAAAATACAGGTAACTGCCTGTAGCTACAAGGCAAAACCAAATGTTTACGTATATATACCGTCAACATTTAAAAAGTTTACTTGTCTTGACAAAATGAGTGAAGTAACTCTTATAGACCGAAAGGATACTCTATACACTCTATGTAATACGATATACCAATCATACCTACACTTCTAGGATACTCTATACACTGTAGGTACTAGGATACTCCTTAGTATATTAGATATCAAAATCACTTAGTATGACACAAATATGAGTGTGCGTTTCATATAAGAATCTAAACATAAACTACATTCTTGGAAATAATATCAATCATGTTAGCAGACCACCTATTCATGCAACTATCTCAAACTGACAATTATTTTGGGTAACCTCTTTCATTTCTCTATCGATACATGCCAAAAATACTCTTTACCATATAAAATAACACTAATATTTAGACCGTGTTAGCACACAAATAAAACATACTTACCATCTATACATAGAACCCATAAATTAGAATATACATATCTCAACATATCATAGGTCACAGTAGCTAGCCGAGCTAAATACCATAGCTTTCCATTGAATATGAAGTTTTCCAACTCTATCAGCTATGGTCTAGTACTTCTCTAATCACATTGAATGGGAACATATACAACTCTATTGCAGTAAATCATTTAACAAGCTAAGAAAATATAAAGAATTTCTACTGTATTGAATCCCAGAATCAATCTCCTTCCCGCCATGGTCGACTCCCATCCCGGACACGCCACGCATACCCCCCTGAGTCCAGATGACCTCTAGCACCCGACACTCCACTGCACACACCAATTAATTAGGATACGACCCGACTGCATCATGAGCTATCTGGACACGGACACAACCATCCCCCATCCAATTATCGTTCACGAAAATGAACTCGAGACTCAAAACAGAATTATGAGTAGAAACACTCCAAATTCAATATACTTGTTCCGTGTGTGTGTGTATGTGTCCGTCTGTGTCCGTGTGTATATGTTTGTCTGTGTCCGTGTGTATGTGTGTCCGATTAGGGTTAGGGTTTACCTGATTAACGGGGGAGTGGCAGGAGGGGAGGGGCGTTGACCAACAAGGGGTGGCCGAAGTGGAGAAGAAGCCTAGTGGAGAGGGAGGGGTCGACAAACGATTGTCGGGCTCCGGCGATGGCGAGGGGGAGCGGCGATGGTAGAGGTGGTGGAGGTAGTGGACGTCGGGCTCCGGCGAAGGGCATGGCGCGCGGTGGTCGAACGAGGGGGTTTAAAATTTTTGGGGAACGAGTGGGAGAAAAGAAATGAAGCCAAAACCCTATATTAAAGATATTAGCGACGTCACTAAAGACATAGGTAAACGTCGCTATTATTTGATATGAGCGACGTAAAAACACTTACGTCGGTAAACGTCGCTATTACTAGTCAAATTAGCGACGTTCACCGACTTATCAGCAACGTTATTTTTTTAACTTAAAAGACGTCGCAGTAACGTCGCTGATCGTCGCTGATAGTGACGATCAGCGATGTTTTATTTATGCGTCGCTAAGTCCTTTAATGGTAGCGACGTTTTTAATAAACGTCATTTATTTCGTCGGTAATATAACTTATTTTGGTAGTGATGGAACAGCTGGGCTCCAGAGGCATATGAAGGTGAGAAAAGAGGCGCATGTACTAGAGGACTTAGTATAACATTTGTGGTCAGCAGCAGACATTTGTGGTCAACTCTGTCGACATTTGTGGTCAACTGTGGACATTTATGGTCAAATGTGGACATTTGTGGGCCTATTATCCTTGGCATACCCTGGTTTTGGGTACGGATAATAAGTCAAGAGAAAACCAACATACTTACTCAGAGGTAATAAGGACGTGATAAATATGAGGGTTTTGCAACGGAGTCTTCCTACTCAGAGGTAATGAGCACATGGCAGGACTGGACTCAATGAAGGCTACATAGAACAACTCAGAGGTAATATGGACGTGGAAGTTCTACGTAAGGGATGATTTGTTTGTGAAGGAAGAGAAACAACTCAGAGGTGACATCGACGTGGTTGTTTCGAGAATTTTGTGGACCTGTTACCCTTTTTGTGCACTGAAGGCACGGATAATAGATTATGAGGAAGATGCTCTTTTAGGGAGGAAGTTCAGAGGTATGATCATACATGACTTAATACCCAAAAGATGCGATATGGATTCATTTGGAGTGACCAGAATGTAAGTTCAGCGGCACTTAAGGGTACATAACTCAACAACCCGGTTGATTCAGAGGGTGTCGTTTAGACATAATATTTTCTCAGGAACATGCCGTTGATGGGCATCATGAGCAAGTCTCTATTTTGCTTTGCGAGACGGTACGCACCATTAGAGAATACAACCTCAATGATAAATGGGCCTTCCCACTTGGGTTAGAACTTGTCGACGGTTTTGTGAGTCATAACCATCGGCCTCCGAACTGCCAAAACAAGATTGTCCACTTGGAATGTTCTCAGTTTGACTTTTTTATTGAAGGCTCCAGCGATGCGTGCTTGATAAAGCTCGATTCGTTGTTGAGCTAGCAGGAGCTTTTCATCTAAGGCCTCCAATTTCTGTAGCCGATGATAGTAGTTATCATCTGACGTTAGTCGGTAAGTGAAGGCGACGCAGAGCAAGGGGATTTGAGTTTCCAATGGGAGAACTGCCTCATTTTCGTACAACAAAGATGATAGTGTGCTCCTAGTGGCCGTCCGGACTGTAGTACGATACGCCCATAAGCATTCGCCAAGCTTTTCATTCCAGTTGTATTTGTTTGAGGACACGAACTTCTTGAGAAGCTTGATTATAGTTTTGTTGAATGCTTCAGTCAGACCATTAGTCGCCAAGTTGTACGGTATTGAAGCAACATTTTGGATTCGATGTTTGTCGCAAAATCGATAGAAGGTGTCGCTCGTGAACTGCGGACCATTGTCGTGGATGATCCTTCGAGGTAGTCCAAAGCGATAGATAACGTGATGCTTGACGAAGTTGATCACGTTTGATGTCTTCACTTCTGCAAGCGGAACAGCTTCCGCCCATTTGCAGAAGTAGTCTGTAATTGCGAGTATGAAGCGGTGTTCTCTGGACGAAGGTGGAGTGATTGGACCAATGATGTCCATTCCCCATGCTTCAAATGGCCAGGATGCCACCGTCGGATGTAGGAATTCGGATGGTTGATGTATAAAATCTGCGTACACCTGACAAGCTTTACACTTTCTTGTATAGTTTATCGCATCTGCTACCATCGTAGGCCAGTAATAGCCCATTAGACGAAGGCGGTCTTGCAATTTCGGGCCAGGTTGATGGGCCCCGCAAACGCCGTCGTGAGCTTTGCGCACGACTTCTTTAGCTTCTGTATTTGACAAACACCGGAGCAGTAATCCATCATAGGATCGCCGATACAACATTTTGTATCTATATCATAAAAGAATCTGAGAGAACGTCTTCTAATAGAAGTGGCTTCTTTCGAGTTTTTCGACAAGATACCATAGACTACGAAGTCAATAAATGGGAGTCTCCAGTCCTGTGTATCGTCGATCGTCAGGGTAGAATAACACACAGCAAATTGAACATTGTTCTTAGGACAAACCAATTCAAGGCCTATTACGTCGACCAAATGATGAGTATGATTTGGGACTGCCAGGGATGCAGCAAGACCTGTTAAGGCATCGGCTTCAATATTTCGGAGTCCGAGAACATGTTCTATGAAGAACCATTTCAGGGACGTAATAATGGCGATTGTTATTTGATGATAGGGGATCATGTCTTCATGACGAACTTTATATGAACCCCGGATCTGATTAACAATTAACTGTGAGCGATATGCTTCCAGGTACTCTATGCCCAGTTCCTTTGCAAGTCGGAGGCCGATAAACAAGGCGTTGTACTCGACCACGTTGTTTGAACAAGGTTTCGTGAGGGAGTATGCCTAATTGATCTGATGGAACTGGGGATTCCCAGGACCCTTTCTTTGGTGTGCGTATTGATCGATAGAAAGTTAAACAGATCTAATACGTGTTCTAACCCTTCATAGGTGGAAACTAGGGTTCACGAATTATACCTGCGGCGGAAAGAAGACAAGTAATTCCTGGCAATCTCGAGCGGACGACCCCAAGATCTTCTGCACGTATTCCTTCCTCGAGTTGGAGGTCGTGTGGGCGATGATCTTCCAACCTTTTCTTCTCCTTGGCAGCCCTCTCTTTCTCTCCTTACGTGAATCACGAATTTAGAGAAAGTTTCAGATTTCTTATCAGTATTCTGGCGGCCAGAGAATAGAGGATATATATAGGTTACGGCAGGGACCATGAGAAGAAATTAGGGTTAGGCCTCCTAACGGATTCGGATATCCCGTGTTCAGCCCGAACACACAATTCAGGCCCATTAACAATAGCTCGGTCCACTAATGAGCTATTGTTGCACTACCTCCCTAATCCCAAATTATGTTTGTGGGCTCTTTTTATTATATGCTCGTTTGGCTCTCCATATTAAGATATCGTATGTCCGTCGATCAAATTAAGTTACTGACAACTATATTGATTCAACATCTTTTATCCTTAAGTAGTACCACTCAACTTTATTTGTCATATCGGATATAATCCACCTACAGGATTTACATGATAATCCTTATGAGCTCCTTAAGGGGACATCATCAACCCGATGTATCGGGACATAGATTCCATTTATAATTAACAGCCCATCAAACATACAATATTATTACCCAATTCATAGAGATTGTTGATCCATAATGAATCTCACTCTTTTATGAGTCAAAGTAATGCACACTGCATATACATGTCTATTATTATATCCGAATTAAGAGCATAAGCATCCATAATAACAGAGGTGTTTATTCCCTTATGTAGTCAGTACAAAAAGAACAACCTCAAGTGGTCCCATTCAATACACACAAAGTGTACTAGTGTAAACATATAGTCAAGATAGACTAATACCAGATTACACTATAACCTTTCCAATAGATTGTCTAAGTCCATCTAGGTTGTGAACTATTTATATACTCCATAGGGAACTGATAATATGATCTTCTGTGTGACACCACACACCATATTATCTACAATATAGAATATCAGACATTTGCATTAACACTTGCAACAAATACAATATGCAAACATTTGCCCATATGATTCTCATTCAAAATTTAAGGAATAAGGTTACTACAAAAGTAATGCTTTTAGTATATAATCCTAACATGATCACCAATCCAGAGGGAGAAATCAGTACCACTTCGACCCCAATGACGATATTGCCCTTGGGCCCGGTTCTTGAAGCACCATCGAAAAATATTCGCCAGTCGGTATCATGGGAAGCCATATTTGAATTGGCAACCTCATCTGGAATCTTTTCATATATTCTGGTTGACTCTGAACCTGGATGGGCCGCAAAAAAGTCTGCCAGAGCTTGACCTTTAACAGCCTTTTGCGAGACGAAGATCATGTCGTAGGAAGACAATAATATCGCCCAGGTAGCAAGGCGAGAGCTGAGTGCACCTGGTTTGGTCATGAGGACCCTGAGGGGGTTAACTCTTGATATAACGTGGATGGTCTGTCCTGTAACATAGTATCGCGTCTTCTGAATAGCGAACACCAAAGCGAGAAACTCCTTTTCCACGACAGTGTATCTATGCTCAGGCCCTATCATCATTCGAATGAGGTAATAGATAGCTTTTTCATGTCCTGCATTATTATTTTGGGCTAGTAAGGTACCGAGGGAATGCTCCATCACTCGTACATAAAGCAAAAAAGGCTTTCCAGTGACCGGGGCCATCAGGACTAGAGGATTCGACATATATTCTTTAATATTTTCAAAGGTGCGCTGGCACTCTTCATCCCATACGAAGGAGACGCCTTTCTTCATGAGGTATGTGAATGGTTGACATTGCCCGGAGAGGTTAGAGATAAACCTCCTGATATAAGCTAGCCTCCCTTGAAGGCCTCTGAGTTCTCCGAGATTTCTTGGGGGACCCATCTCCATGATTGCCTTCGTCTTCTCAGGTTCTATATGGATTTCATGGGCGATAATGATAAAACCAAAGAATTTTCTGCTGGATACGCCCAAGAAGGATTTGGTGGGATTCATCTTCAAGTTGTGTAATCGCATCAGGTCGAATACTGTCTTCAGATCGTGCAGATGATCTTCCTTAGAACGGCTTTTGACGGCGATGTCGTCGACGTAACATTCCACTGTCTTACGCAGGTAATCTCTGAAGATGACACTTATAGTTCGTTGATATGTGGCACCGGCATTCTTTAAACCAAAGGACATGACTGTGTAGCAGTACACACCAATTGGCATTCAGAATGATGTATGCTTTTCGTTGTCAAGAAACATCTTAATTTGGTTGTATCCTGAGAAGCCATCCATGAACGACATGCGCTCAAAGACACATGTATTATCAATCATTATGTCTATAATAGGAAGAGGGAACTCATCTTAAGGACATACTTCATTCAGATTTCGGAAGTCGATACAAATTCAGATCTTTCCATTCTTCTTGAGGACCGGTACTATGTTGGCGACCCAGTCGGGATGTTGTTCCTCACGGATGAAGCCGCTGGCTATTAGTTTGTTGACCTCAACTTCGATATAATTCATGATGTCTGGGCGGAACAGTCGTTGTTGTTGCTTGACCAGCTTTGCGTCCGGATGAATGTTGAGCCTATAGAGTGCAACCTCGGGATTTAGCTCCAGCATGTCTTCATAGCTCCAGGCGAACACATCAATATACTCTCTGACGAGTTGCAATAGTGACTCCCGCTCTTCATCTGTCAGACTTTTGCTAATGAAGATTGGCTTTGGAGAGGATTCATCGCCGAGGTCAACTTGCATAACCTCATCTTCAGTAGAGGGATCTCTTCGTTTGAAATACTTCTCCCATTGGCTGTTGGACCCAAGGCTCTAACTCGAGAAGTTCAGGTACGTCTTTGTCTTCTTCGTAGGCGTTAGCAAATGCCATGTTGACAGACCAAGCTTGCCTGAATATGTCCCCGATACTGACATCCGAATCGAAAGTGGGTGATCCAGTCGAATGTGAATGCCATTCGTATTCCTCATTCGAGCTCTCCGGAGTTGTTGCAGGTGTAACATAGCCTAGACCACGCCTGGTCTTACTATAATAATCCCGTAGTTTTCCAGCCGGGACTGGAAATTGTAAAGATAATCGTCGGCCAGTGCCGTAGTTCAAGCCTTATGTAGTCTCCATATCATACCCCTATTTTTTCATGAGGTACTTGGATTGGGAACTATACAGATAAAGAGGCAGTCTTCCGGTGTCGGGTTCGAGATCGACTTCCTCTGGCCTGAAGGACTGTTGACCATCTTTCAGCCGAAGATGATTGAATGATCTTCTCCCTCAACTATGAAGCAAGCGCCTTCTACGGGAGTAAGTTGGTTCGTGGTATAGACATTCGTCAGTTGTGTGTGTAAGTTGATGTCCATACCGTGTTCCATAACATATATTATATGAAGCTTTTTAAGCTCGAGGTAGTTCAAAGATAGCCCTTTATTGATAAAATAAGGTATCTTTTCTGGTGGTATTACATCACCAGCAGAAGGAACATCAGTGTCTGCAGCCACATATTTGGCTAGCTCTAACTCCTCTTCAGCCACCCCCTGCATTAATGAAGATTGGAAGGATGACCTGTCTTAGCGCTTGGTGCTGGACGTGGAGTCGTTGGCTCACTAGCGGTCCCTGGCTTAGCGCTTGGTTGTCGATTTGTCCTGGGGAGACGAATGACCATCGGCTTAACAGAGGGATTGATCTCCTCTGATTGTTGTTGGCCGGCTCTTGGCAGCCTGATTTTCATTGGCTCCACAGTAGGTTTTGGCCCCTGGCTATACCTAGGGAGTCGGATAACCATCTGCTCCTTTTGTGAAGTGAGCACCGATAGACTAGATGCTTCTTTACGCAGAGTGGCTACAAAAGGTACAGTTCTGCCTGGTTTGTGGGCCCGGAGATGGATCTTCAGAGGTTCTTCTGATCCCATTGTAGCCTCAGTCTGCTCTTGAGCATCCTCTTTGATCGTGTGCCTTTTCGATTTTTCGTACAAGCAAGAATCCGAGTAGCAGGATTCGACCCCTTTGAAGGGATCGATGTCGGCAAATTCCATTTTTACGAAGCCGTACTTGTCAACATATTTGAAGCACTGGTATAATGTGTAGGGCACAATCATATAATCGTGTATCCAGTGACGCCCCAGGAGAATATTGTAGGACATATCTACGTCTATGACATATCAAGTCACTTCTGACTGAAGGTCGCCAATTTGGCATTTCAGGCGAATCTTCCCAATAGGATAGCTTCTTGCGGAATTAAAACTGCTGATGGCGGTGCTGGTATGTGTCAGCCGATGTATAGGGATACGCAGGAGGTGAAGCAAGCTCTTCGAAATGATGCTTATTAAAGAATCGGGATCAATATGCATCCGATCTACCTTGACGTCGTCGACGTATCCAGTGTAATACAGAAGGCGATCGTGCAGGTTGGTCTTGATGAGCATATCCTGCAGAGTAAACACAATATTGGGCATTGCACCTGTACAAGCGATGTCCTAGAAATCTGCTGGCGAGCTCTCTCCTGTAAGCTTGACCTGAGCCAAATAAGCGTCGACATTCTGGAGTACTTCACTCAGTACGACGCGAACATCCTTGGAGAGCCTCAAGAGCTTATATAATGATAATTTGGCTGGTGTGTTGGCTAATTATGCCAGAATGTCAAAATTATAAGGCCTTTCCAGCCCCTGAGGTGCGTATTTACGGAGCGGCTTGTCAAAGCGGGTCTCCTTTGTCTTAGGCATGTCGGTCGACGGAGGATGAGAAGGTTCTGGGGCATCAGCTGTGGCAGGCTGACTTCTTCAGCCGAGTTATCCGGTATGGGTTGAGATTGTGCACCTGACAGGGTAACGATAGTTGTTGCTTCTTCGATACCGGATGAGATTGTGTGGCAGGACTTAGTCTTCCCACCCTTCTTCTTGACGATAGAGGATGATGTTGACTGAGTTACTTCAGGCACCAGGTCCGGGTGGACCCATATGACCTCCCAACTTGACGTAGTGAGGGGCACCAGCCCAGTCGTCTGGTCACGGGAAGGGGAAAGATTAGTGACCTCCATTGTTGCCCGAGGGACGGGTACTACGCCATCTTGAGTTCTCGTTGGAGGGAAGCTACCGAATTATACCGACACCATGTTGGCAGCCACGGTTACCTCTTCGAAATCAATGGCCAGAGCCTTATAATTGATGAGGTTCTGGATGTACCGCTTCAATTGGAAGCAGTCTTGAGTAGCGTGGTGGTCGTAGCGGTAGAAGTGACAGTACTTTGGGTTCTCTATCTCTGCAGGTCGAGGTTCACGTCTCGGCGGAGGGATCTAAATTCTATCTCCTTGCAAGAGCATGTCATAGATGGGCTTGACATGGCTATCCTCGAAGGAGTAAGTCACCTGAGGCCACTGCTTTTCTACCTGCTTTGGTTAAGGCTTCTGGACTGTATCGGCCACCATAGCCTATTTGCCTTTGGTGTCTCGGTTGTTAGAGGAACTACCGCCGTTGTTGTTGTTGGCATTAGGGCGTTTGCCCTTATCCTCTCCATCCGAGATATGCAATCCCAGTTGACGAGCCTTCTTCAATTTTGCTTCTGTGCTAGTGGTACTGATGATGAATGTCTTCCAATCCTTAAATTGACTTTCGCCCATCCAGAGGCTGATTATGGGGAGAAGCCTCTTTTGGCAAATCTCAATTAAAGAAGATTCTGGGTTACCGGAGGGCAATTTCATCGCGGTTTGGCAAAACCGCTCAATGTAGTTTCTCGTCAGCTCTTTTTCTCCTTGGACAACGTCCATGAGGCTTGAAATTTTCACATCTTGTCCCACCTCATAGAACCTTTCCAGGAACATATGTTTAAAGTCGGCAAAGGAATGGATGCAGTTATCCGGCAAGTTACGGTACCAGTCGAACGCGACCCCCTCTAACGCCCCGATGAACAATCGCGTGAGGATGGCATCATCATACGGTAGATGGTCTATTATGACCTCGAAGTAGGTCATATACCGGCTCGCAGAGGTCTTTCCGTCATATGGATTGATATTGAATGGTTTGTATCGTGGAGGGAAGGGGACATCTCTCCATGCAGCAGGATACGGCTGTCGTATCTTAAGGTCTTGAGAAGTTTTTTGGGCGTAAAACATTGTACGCAGCTCCTGGACTTCTCTTCTCACCTCCCTAGCCTCTTCTGCAGCAGTGGGAGCCGACATTTTGGGTGGATTGTCGCCCGGGGTTGGCGCGGTTGTGTTTGAGTCTGTATTGACAGTGGAACCTAAGATTGTTTGGCCAGGTGTCCTTCCTTGGAGAGCCGGTAGGGCTGCCTTGATCTCGTCCACTGACTTAACCAAGGTTTGAAGTATGGCCTCAAGAGTGTCGAGGCGTTGCCGATCACTGGGACCGTCTTGATCATTCTCAGTCATGAATGTCGTTCTCACATTAGAAGAAGTGGAAGGAACCGTAGAAGACGTGCCCTCCGAATCATACCCTCGCATAGAGAAATCGTCGGGGTATGTGGGAATATTCTCCTCTGGTTTAGACTCAGAGGAAGTACCACCCCCTATATAGTAGGTTGCCTCGTCTTGGCACTTGTGGACGTGTTCAGGGACGTCTGAGTCTATTGTATCTGTTGGAGAGATTGCTTCTCTTGGTTCATCTTCTTAGAACACCGGATTGTTGTGGATGTTCCAAGGAGTACTACCCCCAGATTCAACTACCCCTAGGGAGGTAGATGATGAATCTCCAAGTGATGAAGCTTTCTTCTTTGAGCAGGTACCTTGATAAAACCCTTCTGCGGCGGCTGTGGACAACCCCCTGGATGAGAGTTTCTTGGCCGTGCTGGTTGAGATTTTCGGGCTGGAGGTACTTATTTTCTTTCCTACCTTACCGGTAGGGACCTTCCGGGCAGAGTTACAGGAGGCGAAAGGAAGCGCCTCGTCTTCCGAGCTTTGTTATAGGACCGGTCCTGACTGTTGCAGTCGTTGGAAGACGGACTGCCGTTCCTCTTGTACTGCTGTCTTGTTGTAGCTGTAGTTAACAATAACTTGAGTGCAGTGATGTCCATGGAAGGACTCTTTGCACACCAAGATTTCTTCTTTTTCCTTGCGTTTGTGGAGAATCACATCTCGCAAGTTAAGTACATCTCGATCAACCTTTACACTCATTTTGTGGGCCCGGGAATTCCGAGCGTACGAGTGCGTTAGTATTATGTTTGCTTCCTGATGCGAGGCTAATAAAAGAACTTGCCCTCGATCATTGTTGGGAGACTCTTGGGAACCACCCTGTCCGTTTGCCGCCGGGGGCTGGACACGGGTGGTTCTGTACAACTTTCCATCAGAGGCCCGTATAACAGTTAGCGGGACTCTCTGATGGTCAGATGTTGGGACAGCTGACTGAGCTCGACGAGCCCGTGCTGTCCTAGACTTCTTCGTTCTAGCACCCGAGGTTGCATAGTAGGAAGAGTCCAAACTGTGCCGCATAGAATCTGGCACATTCTCATTGGAGCTTCTGATGTCAGGACCGCATGAGAGGCGGTCGAAGACTGAACCCGAGCCACATAGGACAGATGGACGGCGGCTGGGATTGGATGCCGCATAGGTCCTCTCCCTGCGGCTAGGGTTGGTGGCCGTATAGGCATCTTACATGCCACTGGGATTGGTGGCCGCATGAGCCTTCTGCATGCGGCTGGGATTGGTGGCCGCATGAGCCTTCTGCATGCGGCTGGCACCCTTATGCGGCTTCTTCCTGGACCGCATAGAGTTCCCATTTGCTCCCGCAAGTCCAGCATCGTAGTATTTTCCTTTGTCGGACTTGGGGACAGCAGGGTCCTCTGCAGTCTGAAGTGGGGCCGCATTTGGGTCTTCTTTGCCGTCTTGGGCAGCAGAGAATACTTCTTTCAGAACTTTAGAAGGGAGACGGTTTTGGGCCTCCACGCCCTGCGGGCCTTCTTTGGGCTAGCTCGCTTCTGGATGGGGCTAGCGCTTCCCTCGGTGAGCATCTCTTCAAATGCTTGCTGGTCGAAGCGAACAACCAGCATCTATTGCGTGGAGCCGAGTTTGGCTGCGTCCGATTGCGTCACCAACTTCTCAACAGTGGAGAAGTTAGTCCCCAGCAGAATCGCCATCGTGTTTGCCATTGATTGTCGTAGAACAGAACAGTTTTATAGGAGGACTGAACTTTAACTCACAATTACAAACTCGCTTCTACAAAAGAGAGCCTAGGAACAAAACCTAGAAAAAGCAATCTAAGTACAATTGTTTAGTTTTGATTCTGGAGGGTGACGTTAGAGGCTCGGGAAAGTGCTATCAACTCTGCCTTACTCCTTGGACAATCGAACGCAATCTCGGCTCCGGTGAAAAAATATTCTCTCTTTGCCTGGGTGTGTATATCTCTCTGTGTGTCTCTCTGTGTGTATGCAAGGGAATAGCACCTTGCTATTAATAGAAATTCATGAGTAATGGGGTGTACAGCCACGTAGCTAATTTTTAACCACATCCTAATGTGTCTCGAGAAATGGACAGCTGGAGATTGGTTAAGATTGATCATGATATGTTTGTTGCACCAAATCCGAACTGTCAAGACTTGGTCAATTTCTGCCACGTGTCTAAATTGCTACTCTGTGGTGAGCCGCATGAATGATGCATCTTGGCTGAGCCGCATAAAGGACTGTCCCATAGCCGAGCCGCATGAAGAGTGTCTTATGACCGGGCCGCATGAAGGTTGTCCCATAACCGAGCCGCATGAGAGTTGTCTCATGACCGAGCCGCATGAGAGTTGTCTCATGACCGAGCCGCATGGGAGTGGTCTCATGATCGAGCCGCATGAGAGTGGTCTCATGACTGAGCCGCATGAAGGTCGCATAGGCGATCCGCATAAAGAATTATCTTTGGAACTTGTGAACTGTGCCAGATATCATGATAATTTTCTCGTCATTTTAGGAGCATGTCGTGTCTTGTCTTTATGTCAGATCCATCATTTCTGTCAGAGCTGTCGCCTTTATGTCATAGTAATTATGGCCAGCTGTTTAGGCTGATTTCAAACTGCATAAGGCCGCATGAAGATTTTTGAGCCGCATGAAGCTTTCTGAGCCGTATGAAGCTCCCAGGGACTTTGAGCCATATGAAACTCCCCAGTTTTTGAGTCGCAAGAAGTTTCATGTTGATTCTGGGCCGCATAGAAATTCATATTCTTTTCCATGATTCTACAGGGGTATGTCAACCGACTAATTAGCGACAGATATATACGTCTTTAAGCTGCTATAAATATCGACATTTCTATGTAGCGACGGCAAATTTCCGTCGCTAAGTTGCTGTGAAAATTCGAAAGTTACTTAAATTTCAAAAATTTCCCAATCTCTCTCTCACTCTCAAAATCCTTCTTTCTCCTTCCCTCCCCCCCGACCGACAATCACCCCCCCCCCCCCCCGACTGCGGCCCCCTCCGACGCCCTCCCCCACTCCGGCCCCCTCCCTCTTCTCCTCCTCCGATCGACCCCCCTAACCGCCCCCTCTTCTCCTCCTCCGTCAACCCTGTAACCCCGCTTTTCCGAATTTTTAAAATTTTATATTTTCTGGGATTTTATTATAATTTAGCCATATTTTATTTTATGGTTTGAGAATATTTAATTGATTTACCTATTTTTATAATACAATTTTCTAAATGGATATTAAATTAGAGCAATTTGAATTTTGTTTCAAAATTTAGTTTTCCTCCATTTGTAACAACCCATAACAACTTGTAACCAATCTTCTAACTGAATTTATTTGTATTTTTGCAATTTATGAAAAGGGAGGGGCTTCTATGTTTAATTTCTTTGAGTGGAAGGGCTTATGTGGAAATGTTCCAGTCTAATGGGTTTTTCTGCAAATATCTCACTAATCTCTATTTAATTTCTTCTTTCTCTCTCTCTCTTTCCTCACATTTGCATTTTATTCCTCTTCACTGTTAGAAATCGAGAGCTCGAGCTCCCCCAAATTTTCCCTAACCCTAACTTCCGACAAATTCGACTACGGCGACTCCGGTGACGGATGGCCTTTCTCCGAGCAGCGACTGAGCCACTTCGGCAGCGGCCGCGAGAGACCACTTTGACGACGGCTGTGTGATCCTCTCCAACGTCGAAGAACTCCAGGCGACGGCGAAGTTCCTTCCTCGGCAGTACGCGGCTGCACAAGCCTTTCCTCCTCTTTACGACTGCAACTTCCGACGGCTTCCGATAAACTCACGGCTGCGATCAGGTGGACCCCGCCACAACGACGGTAAGTTCGACCGCGGTGGTTGCGAAATCCTTTTCCCAGCCTTTGTGCCGATCTTCCTCAAGCGGCGGTGACTGAGAC
The DNA here is from genome assembly GCA_029216955.1 of Iris pallida. Classification (NCBI taxonomy): domain Eukaryota; kingdom Viridiplantae; phylum Streptophyta; class Magnoliopsida; order Asparagales; family Iridaceae; genus Iris; species Iris pallida. The sequence continues at coordinate 8,343,231 of JANAVB010031619.1, forward strand.
CCTCCGTCAACTTGTTCTGGCCGATCTAACGAATCGAGATCGAAATTGCCAGTTTGCCTCTTGCTCACCGTTTCTGCGACGACGACAAGGTGAGTGTCGATCTCAATTTTTGTTTAGATCTAGAAGTTTTTCGTGTCTTTGCTGGGATGCACCCCACCCGTCTGTTTTAATGTTTGAGCCAGGTTAATTTGTGTCCAGGGACACAAGGATCGTGTCGGATACGTCGGTTTGGTTCCCTAACTTAGCCTAGATTCTCAGGTAATCCTTCTCCCCTCCTGATTTTTGAGTTATTGATTAGTAGTTTTAATAAGAATAATGAACAGGATTTGTAGATTGCGTTTGTGTCCATTTTTAATGTTGTGTTCGTGTGTGCATACCATTGCTCGTATCCAACCAGTGTTCATGTCCAAAATTTTATCCAATCGTGTCCATGTGTGTGTGGCTCACCTTTGATCCAGTGTGTGTGTTTCGAATGTTGGAGTCGCGTGCAAGTCTCTCCCGAATTGTAGTACAGTAGACTAACTGGAATAGCCAGGGGCAGGACTTTTCAATTGATTCCAGTATCAATGTTTGTATACTTTTCAATTTTTGATTCATGATTCAATTTGGTTGTATATTCTTTTGACAATTGGTTTGTATATTCTTCTTAAAGTTTTTCTTTTAGATTTCAATTTGGGTTTAGTTTAAGTAGAGAGATGGGCTTGGTTTTGAATTAGAATTTTGTTTAGTTTCAATTTGGGTTCTGTCATAATCTTGATGTTCATTTACTGCTGGGTTTGGTTTGTTTGATGAGCTTAAGCTTGTGAACAATTTTGCTAGAGGGTTGCTTTATTTCTTCTGGGGCTCTATATGCTCGAGTGTGTGATACTCATGTTCCTGGATGCTCAGATGAACATCCAATGGGGGGAAACATTTCAAATGAACCTGGGTTGGGTTAAATGTTGATTTCATTTTCTTTTAAAACTTTCATGATCTGATGATTTCCAGCTTGGAAGTTTTGTGTAGCTTGATTAGGTGAGGGATGAGCTTGTTGATGACTTGCTGGGTTATATGGTAGAAGTCTGAGTATTAGTATGGGTTGAATGTAAAGTCAACTTTATACTTGGTTGGGGCTTTGTTGCTTGCTGCATTGGTGGGGTGAAGTTGTGTATATTTTATAGAGTTGAGTCCAATCTCAGCTCTACACTTGGGTTGGACTTGCATACATGCTGTGGGCTCTTAGTAAGTTTTATTTATATTAGATGGGTTGAGAAGAATAGCTGGAAGCAGGAATCATTTCTGTAGGATTGGTGGGGACTTGTCCTATACAACAAGCTGGGTTAGGTTGAATGTGAACCTAAGATCCTGGAGAATAATTATTTTATAGATTGGAGTTGGTTGTGTTTTGTGTATAATCTTCTGGGTTATGTGCCTTGGGTTGGTTTGTCAAATAGAGATAGTAAATTTTAAATGCCAAATATTATTATATCTTTTATTCCAATTGTCTAATTGATGTAGAGTACTGTGGTTCTAAGTCAAGCAATATCATGAATGATTTTTCTCTAAAATATTTTGTATAGCTATAAGCATTTTTACTAAAGATATCTTTAAATAATAAATTATAGTTCTAAAAGAGTTGGTATTAATAAACCTAAATAATACTATTTTGATATCCTAGGCTATGTAGTATATTTTTTCTAAAATCTATTAAAACCTTTTAAAAAGGATTAGTTAGTTACATATATAGTTACCTTGTGTTTAACCATGGATAGATAGCTAGTCGTAATTAACTAATTATTTTGATTAGAACCTAACCAACTTGCACCAAATCAGGAGGACATACAGATTTGTGCTTTACTATTCCAGATCATGCAAAGCAAGGCAAGTACACCGACTCGATCCCTTTACTCTGTATTTCTGTCTTGCTTCATGTTCTCATATTGACACGTTGTACACACGACTGTTCATTGTTCATTGTTCACCGTTCATTGTTCATAGTTCATTGTTCTTTACTTGTACATTGGGGTGGGAAAATACTACAAATATGTGATCAATCCTATTTTAGCTAGGCATTGACTAATAGCTTAGGTCTCACATCGTGCACGTGGGACTCTAAGCCGTACTATTATTCATGTACTCTTGTTCATTGTTTACCCAGTCGGTCATATATTCTGATGGTTATTTCACTTGCATGTTACACTGATAGTATAGTTCATTATTTCTAGATCTGGTACTATAGTTTATCATTTTTCATGTACTACAGTTTCATATTTCTGTCTTGTACCATAGTTCATATTGTGACTCTTTTCATGCATTTCAGTTTACATTGTTTAATGTTTCTTGTCGGGGTTGTACTTTGCTATTTTCCTGACAGGATACGTTGCAGGTATGCTTGAGGATGATGTTCCATCTTTATGGGCCAGAGCCCGAAGCCAGGATAGAACTATGCCTCAGGATAGACTTAGAATAGATCTTTCTTAGATTTGTTTTAGAGGATTTTATCATGTATTGTATTGAGGATTTCAGGATTGTATAATTTTACTCATGTTACCGGATTTGTCTCCGGATGATTTGTACCTATAACTTGTGGATTGTGGTGATCCTGGGAACGTGTATAGAAGCTGTGTTATTTTATGTATCATGTATCTTAGAGTTTTCCTTAGTATTGTACAGCTTACTTCGTCGTGTCCATCGACGAAGGCTAGGCGTGTCCTACTCGTGTCCGATTATTCGGGAGCGGGTCATGACATGTTTTTAGTGCTGGCCCATGCAGGTCTGTCCTAATGGCACTTAGGCTATAAAGTGCTATTGAGGAACCTGTTAGACTGAGGAAAGCTCATCACAGCATAGGATCCGTGGGAAACGGGTATAGTTATTGAATATAGAGATTATTTAAATATAATATTTCTAGGAGGTTTATTATTTTCCTAGGAATTAGCAATCAACGAGTTTTCTTTCTATTTCAAAATGGTTGCCACTAGGAAGACCGCGGATCAGCCCGGAGCTACATAAGCTTCGGATTAGACTACAGACGACGTTCCGGTGGAGCAACTTCCACTACCACCTCCTCAGTTTCCTCTGTTGCCTCCAACGATGATGTTTGATGGCGCTCAGGTGATGGCCATGTTCCAGCAGTTTCTGGAGGCACAGAACCGTCAGGCTGTGCAGTTTCGAACTACGGTCATGGTTGCCCTCAGGACCCAAGAGCCGGCTCCACTAGCACCAGTAGCTCCTCCAGTACCAGCAGAACCGAGACCAGGGACGGCCAAGGATTACCAGAACCTCTGTCTGATGGATTTTTGGGGCCACGAGGGGATTGTTTATGCTGATGAGTGGTTGGAAGATATAGAGAGGACACTGAAGATGGCACGGATCCCGGATGACCTGAAGGTGGAGGTGGCGAGCATGCGACTCTTTGATTTGGCCAGAGCTTGGTACCGGGAGGACCCCCAGTTAGCTGATCCTCAGGTTTTTTGGACAAATTTCAAAACTCTGTTGAAGGAGAAATTTTTCCCCGATATGGAGCATGATGAGGTTCAGATGTAGTTCGAGGCGCTGTAGCAGGGGACCATGACAGTGGCGGAGTACACATCAGAGTTCACTCGACTCAGCAGGTTCGTAGAGAACCTAGTCCCTGCACCAGAGAGGGCTTGAAGGTTCAAGAAAGGCCTCACCAGAGAGCTGCGACACGTTGTGGCAATCAGCCAGGTGACTACTTACTCAAGCATCCTCAAGATTGCTCAGGCTGTGGAGGAGGAGATGGACCCGAGGCCCAAGAGGGATAGGGACATTGGCAGCAGCAGTTATCAGACACCGGCAAAGAAAACCCAGACTCAGACTCAGGCGAGGCCACAACAGCCAGCACAGCAGCATCACCGTCCAGCCAGAGTTCATGCAGATCTGCGACAGAGATTGTTGGCCCATTAGTCATGGTCAAACCTAATTTTAATAATTGATCAAACTTTGTCTCGAGATAAATACAAGTCAACTCAGATGTTTACCTACGATATTTTGGACACAAATCAACAATGGTTATCAATAATGTTCAAGACTGAAGCCGTTTGCCATTCAGAACGTACTTCTTGTTAAGCAATGTAATTTTTTATTTTATTGAGTCTAGGAATACATTGTACACCGAGTCGTACTGGCAAATAGGCTATCCGAAAACGTTTTTCAAAACCATCATATTCTTTAAAAATGACCTACGTTTTTGAAAAACATTCCTTTTACAAAATGCTTCTGAAGGATCTTTCAAAAAGCCAAAATTTATTTTCTCCAAAAATGAACTGGCAGAACCCCAGGAGAACTCGGGTCGAGTTCGGCCAGAGTTCGGCCATTTGGAACGTTAGTGAACGTTAGGTTTTTGAACTTGGTCATCCTTCAGTTACGGTTTGTTACAAAGAGTTCTGTCCAAATTCTGCCCGAATTCTGTCAGAGTTCTGTCTTTGGAAAAGCTATAAATAGAGAAGCATTTCGATCATTTCAAAACACCAATTCACTTTCAATCTCTTCTCTTCCTGAGCTTACATTCTTCCAAAGAGTTTTTAAAAGCTTTTATTTTCAAATCCCAAGCCAGTTATAATCCTCTAATCGATTTGCCATTGCGGTGCGATCTAGAAGTTTCAAGAGCGATTGTAATCAGAGGGTTGATAGAAGATTCAACTCTTCACAATTGAAGTTGGAGGAGTTCTTCGTATCAAAGCTCGCGTCTGTAGAAGTTGCAAGGACTTCGTATGAAAACTTATAGGATTTTCCAATAGTGGATTCAACTGGAAGCTAGAGTTCTTCTGACTGGACTAGTCCTCACAGGAGGGAAACCAGTATAAATCTCGGTGTTTACGTTTGCCTTCTGATCACTTTTAAATTCTATTATTTACTTTTATGATTATTATTTTATCTGTGATCTAACTGCTAATAAGTTTTTAATTAGCAATATTCCGCTGCCTACTCTATTCACCCCCCCTCTACAGTATTCTGTTTTACGATTTCGTTCCTACAATTGGTATCAGAGCGGGTTATACAGGTAAAGCAAGGTAAAACAGCAGTTATATTCAATTTTATATAGATCACAGCTTTACACATGGCAACTGTGAGTGAAGGCTAAGCCACAAACAGACCTCCACTGTTTGACGGCACAAACTACATTTATTGGAAAACATGTATGAGTTTCTTTCTGAAATATCTTGATTTTGACTTATGGTATGTAGTTATTGATGGCTAAAAAAAGCCACCTCGTATAAATGTCGATGGAGTTTTAGCTGAAAAACCCCATGACAAATATACAGAGGAAGAAAAGAAAAAGGCCAGTCTTGACGCACGTGCTATTAACGCTTTAATTTGTGCTTTAGACAGAACTGAATTTAACAGGGTATCTATCTGCACAACTGCAAATAAAGTGTGGAAACTTCTTGAAGTCACACATGAGGGCACAACTCAAGTCAAAGAATCAAAGGTCAGCAGACTTACTCAAGAGTATGAGGCATTCAAAATGAAGCCCAACAAAATAGTTACTCAGATGTTCGAAAGATTCCTGGATATTGTAAATCCTTTGTCCTCCCTAGGCAAAGATTACAGTAACCATGAAAAGGTTCACAAACTCCTGCGAGCACTTACAAAGAACTGGATTCCGAAGGCTACTGCAATCATTGAAGGAAATGACCTCATTACCATGACACATAAAGTACTCATGGGTAAGCTACTCACTCATGAACTAGAGCTACAAGACTTTGAAGAGCCTACACCAAAGGAGAAGACATCGCTTTCAAGGCTCAGCACAGAAGATCTGCTGAAGATGATTCAGACAACAGTGAATCTGATGCTGAAGATCAAGCACTCCTTGCAAGAAAATTTAAACGATTCTTGAGATATGAGAAGAAGACAAAAGAGAACAATGGCGGCAACAGCTGGTAGCAAGATGACGCTGTCTGCTACGGCTGCAAGAAGAAACTGCGTAGCAATTAGGAGAAGCCTTCAGTGAAATGTTAAGTGATTACAGAAAACTGCGTAGCAAATATCAGAACTCTAAGAAGGTACTCAAAGAGTACAAAGGTGAAATAGAAAGATTTACCGACCTACTAGCTGAGGTTAAAGATAATGTTAGTGAGTCTGGTGAGCTTTCTTCTATTAAGCTCTTATTACACGAGACTACCAAGTCATCCGAAGAAAAAGACAAGGTTATTGACCAACTGAAAGAAGAACTTTCTAAAGAGAAGAAAAGTCTTCAAAGTGCACAAGTCAGAATGGAAGCACTCACTTCTGACTATACTAAGTTATATGACACTTCCAAAAGATTGGAAATTAGGTTAGGAAAACAGCCTGAGACTGCTGCTTCCTACCCTAATACGTGTCACTTACCGAAAAATTGGAACATTTCCAAACCTAACACTGTCAGACCTAACCCTATCAAACCTTTGCCTAAAAAAGGTTATGCCCAAATAGGATAATAGATATGTTTTCTTCTATACTAGAAAACCTAAACCTACCAACCATGCACACCACTCAACTTTCAACACTCAACATGCTAAATGTCATTATTGTGGCCTCATTGGTCATATATCTTCTGCATGTAGAATCAAAAAGTTAGTAGATTTAAATATTTATGCATGGATACCAAAAACTAACCAGTCAGGATCCTACAAGAAATGGGTACCAAGAGTTTCATCTACAAATTGTTTTGTAGGTGGGACGCCCTTCACATGCTAGGAGCAAATAGATCCTCGATATCGGTTGCTCACGGCACATGACCGGTGACGCTTCATTATTCGCAACACTGTCAAAGAGGAATAAAGAAGGATACGTTTCCTTCGGCAATAATTTAAAAGGTTATATAATCGGTATTGGTGATATTGGTAAAGCTCCCTATCCAGTGATTAAAGATGTTTGTCTTGTTACTGAGTTAAAACAAAATCTGCTCAGCATAAGCCATTTAGCTGATCATGGTTATGGTATTAACTTCGTAAAAGACAAATGTACTATTATTGATAGTTCAATTGGTAGTACTATATTTGAAGGTATTAGAGAAGACAATATATATGTTTTCTATTTGTTGGAAGATACTAACATTTCAGGTAGATGTTTAATGGCTAAAAGCGATGAGAGTCATCTGTGGCATATAAGACTCGGTCATGCAAATATGGATACCATTTCCAGATTATCCACGAAGAAGCTAGTATGCGGTTTACCGGACATAACATTCAAGAAGGATTCGGTATGCAGTCAATGTGAAAAGAACAAAGCTACTCGATCCACTTTCAAGTCAGTAAACGTTGTATGTGCTACTAGACCTCTACAATTGTTACATATGGACTTATTTGGTCCTAGCAGAGTTGCTAGCCTCGGAGGTAAGCTATATGCTTTTGTAATTGTAGATGATTATTCTAGATATACGTGGGTATATTTTCTGACACGCAAAAACGATACATTATCGGAATTTGTCGCCTTTTACAAGAAAGTACAGAATGAAAAAGGTTACATGATTACTCGTATTAGAAGCGATCATGGAGGCGAATTCGAGAATGCGGAGTTTGAGTAATTTTGTGACACACACAGTTTTGTGCACGAATTCTCCTGCCCTAGGACTCCACAACAAAATGGAGTTGTGGAACGTAAGAACAGAACTCTATCCGAAATGGCCAGAGTAATGTTAAACCAGTTTAGTCTACCCAAATATTTCTGGATTGAAGCTGTCAATACAGCTTGTTTTGTTCTCAATTGAGTTCTAATTCGACCCAAATCGAAGAAGACTCCATTTGAGTTATGGTTTGATAGAATTCCATCAGTTTCATATTTTAGAATATTTGGTTGTAAATGCTTTATTCTTAATACAAAAGATAATTTGGGAAAGTTTGACGAAAAGGTCGATAAAGGTATATTTTTAGGTTATGCGGGCAAAAGTAAAGGATACAGAGTCTTCAACAAAAGAACCATGATCATCGAAGAGTCAATCAATGTCACCTTTGATGAACTAAATCAAACGACAATCGATGACAATGACGAAGATCTCAATATACCCAGCAAAGTACCAGCTGATCCTCCTAGAGAAGATCCAGGAACCAGCTACCTTCGGAGTCTGCCAAAAAGAATGAAGTTCACGGCTGATCATCCAAAGGACTTGGTAATTGGTGAGATTACCAAGGGTGTAAGTACTCGCTCCTCTAATAAAGATATAGCTTCTTGTGTTGCTTTTGTCTCGCAGTTTGAATCCAAAAATATTGATGAAGCATGTAGTGATAATTTTTGGATAGATGCTATGCAGAGGAATTAAACCAATTCGAACAGAATCAAGTTTGGGAACTTGTTCCCAAGCCTATTGATCATCCGATCATTGGCACCCGATGGGTATTCCGAAATAAACTGAATGAGAATGGTTTAGTGACTCGTAATAAGGCTCGACTCGTAGCTCAAGGATACAATCAGGAAGAAGGTATCGACTACGATGAGACTTATGCCCCAGTTACGAGATTAGAATCCATTCTCATGTTATGTGCATTTGCATGTTTTCATAATTTTAAGTTATTTCAAATGGATGTCAAAAGCGCATTTTTAAATAGTTTTATAAAAGAAGAGGTTTATGTAGCTCAACCACCCGGTTTTACTGATTTTAAATTTTTTGAATATGTTTTCAAGTTGAAGAAAGCTTTATATGGTTTGAAACAAGCCCCTCGTGCTTGGTACGATCGTCTAAGCTCTTTTCTACTTGATAACGGTTTTTCAAAGGGAAAGGTTGACACTACTTTGTTTATAAAGTCTTTGAATAATAATATTCTTTTGATTCAAGTCTATGTAGATGATATTATCTTTGGATCTACTGATGAATCTTTTTGTCAAGAATTTTCAAAGTGTATACAGAATAAGTTTGAGATGAGCATGATGGGAGAGCTGAAGTTCTTTCTCAGGCTGCAAATCAAACAAACCAATAATGGGACGTTTATAAATCAAGCTAAGTACACAAAGGATCTACTAAAGAAGTTCGACATGGAAGCAGCAAAGCCACTTAGCACTCCAATGACGACTTCAACCAAGCTTGATATTGATGAACAAGGCAAACCTGTCGACATACGTAAGTATCGAGGTATGATCTGTAGCTTACTTTATTTAACTGTCAGTAGACCAGACATTATGTTTATTGTTTGCTTATGTGCAAGTTTTCAAGCCAATCCTAAGGAATCACATCTGTGCGCAGTTAAGCGTATCTTTCGATACCTCAAAGGCACTTCTTCTGTCGGCTTATGGTATCCTAAAACCATGTCATTTGACCTAATCGGTTATTCTGATGTTGATTTTGCCGAATGTAAAGTAGATAGAAAAAGTACTAGTGGCACATGTCATTTTCTAGGAAAAGCTTTAGTCTCTTGGTTTAGTAAAAAGTAAAATTTTGTTGCATTATCAACAACAGAGGCTAAGTATATCGCCGCAGGACGTTGTTGTGCACAAATTTTGTGGATGAAACAAACCTTAGAAGACTATGGATTGCATTTTACACATATACCTATTTTTTGTGATAACAATAGTTCTATTAATTTGACTAAGAATCCTGTATGTCATTCTCGTACTAAACATATCGAGATTCGACATCATTTTCTTAGAGATCATCAACAAAATAGAGATATAGACCTTGTATACATAGACACACAGAATCAATTAGCTGACATACTCACAAAACCTTTAGCGGAAGATCGTTTCAACTATTTACATCGAGAATTAGGAAATTTAGATATCAATAATATTAATTAATTTTGTTTTATTAACTATTTATTCGATACTCATAAACTGTTTTTGAGACAAGCCTAAAAAGAGTATGTCTGTCACCACGACTACGGTCGAAGCGAAACGGCATTTAAGAGTTCCCCGGTGAACCTCTGTTTGCTGGGATAGTACTCCTACAGCTAATCTCAGACAGATGTTGAGTAAAAAATATTAATTTATAAAATAATATTAATTATATTATTTTGAGATTAAAAATTACTAAACTTTGAATTAAGCATTTGAAACGAATTAATGAAAAAGAATGTGGCCTCATTTGATTTATATATATATATATATATATATATATATATATATATATATATATATATATATAAATATATATATATATATATATATATATATATATATAGCCAGGCAACCCTTGGCGAATTCGGCTCGAGTTCGGTCCGAATTCTGCCAGAGTTCGGCTGGGTATTTATATATACCAGCACCAACCCGAGGCTTCCTTCTTCTTCATTCTTTCCCACATCCTCATAACAGCAGCTCCGTCCCTCCGAAGCCCTAGTTCTTCTCCATCATTGTTCTTCTAATACTTGTGGAGTTTCTCGTCAAAACTTTGGATTCATGCGGAGATCGTCATCCTCTACAACATATCCAATTCTTGGAAGGTATAATCCTTTCTTTCCTCCACTTTTCAATACTTAGGGTTTGTAGAAAATAAATTTGGGGAAAGAATGCCTAAGTTCAATCCCTTCAAGAGGAAGAAGACCAATGCCAGTGAAGAGGCATCGTCTTCAGATCCGCATACGGATTACCTCTTTTTTCGGTCCAATCGAACGATGGTGCATCGGATAAGTTTTACTTTAAAACTTTCGATCAAGCTTTATTGTGGTATGCCGACTTTATCATGCGTACTATTTGTACCAGATCACCGATTAAGTGGACTGTCTTTCCAGATCATCGCCCTTATTTTGAGGTATTAAGGTTGCAATATTTTGTCACCTTACAATTCCCTATTGCCACTAATGCCATTAGATTATTCTATTGTAATTTCATGTTAGACACTTTTACAGCGAGGACACGTGTCGAAGGAATTGATATCGAATTCACTGATGAAACATTAGCAAAAATCCTTGGTATCCCAAATGAAGGTGCCCCACTCAATAACATCACTGATTTTGATTTCCCCGATGGTACGACACTCGTTAGTTTCAAGAATGAACTTTGTGCGCCCGCACGCGTTCTTCCTGGAAAGTTCAAGGCTAATAACTTGAACTTATTTAACTACGAATTACATCGCATCATTTATTCCAACTTACTTCCAAAATTTACTTCTAAAGATGATGTCACTGCACTTGAGCATTCTGCTCTTTATCATATTCTTAAGGGAATTCCTTTTTCTTGCCCTAAGACTATCATTCAGATGATGGGTAGATGTCGCAGAAGAGACCGCAACCTATCTTATGCGATGCTTATTCCTCGCATTTTTCAGAGATTTGATATTGATTTATCTACTTGTGCTGTCGACCCAGAGCCCAAGTTTTTCAAACTCTCTCGTCGCAGCATTACATCTGTTCCTCCACCTACTGCACCTACTCCTCATGCACCTACTCCCACTGCTCCTACAGCACCTGTTCGTCCTCATTCTTAACCTATGACATTTGAGGGTATTCATCAGCACTTATCAGATCTGCATTCTTTTTATATCGAGATCTCTAGGGAACACGAGTTTTGTGATGTGACTCGGTTCCAGGCGATTGCCAACTCCTTCGCCAATCTGAGGTTTGCGCAGACGGGTCATTCTGCTAGCTCTCTGCCTCGAGACCCTTCTGTTTCTGGCTACCGCATTAACGACGAGGCAGTTCAATCTCTGTTCCAGCCAGGGAATGCCTATGATTGGTATCGTACCGCTGGCGCCACTCCTCGCACTTCTGGCGCTGGTACTTCTAGAGCTGGTCCTTCTGGACATGCTGGAGCTGCAGCTGATGTTGATGATGAGTTTTGAGATGTTAGATTATTGAGACTGTTACTTTTGTCTCATGTTTACTTGGAAATGCTCCGACATTCCAAGATTATATCAGTACTCTTTTTTTTTAGCACTTTTTCTATTTTGTGACTATTCATGGACATGGCTTTTGATTATGCCTCAGTTTTGGCATTTTAGTCTATTATTCAGCACTTTATATGTTTCAGTATTATGGTAGCACTATCTATCTTTTGCTGCTTCATACTTTCTCAAATACTGCCTATGACAAATACATGCATGTGTTGTGTTCTCTAGACTATCTGTTTTTCTCTTACTGTTTATACCATTCCTGTAAAGATTATTCCTATATTTTTTATTGTGTTTCTTCACTGTTTGTTACTTATGTATTGATTGCGGGGGAGCTTTCTCTTTTGCAATTATTTTGCTAAGTGACAACGGGGGAGAAATAAGGATCTAACATTTTTGTGGGTTATGAACAATTTCTTTTTGGTTACTATTTTGAATTGATTCCAAGCTTAGATGTTATATCGACAAGGTTTGTCAATTATCAAAATGGGGGAGATTGTTGGCCCATTGGTCATGGTCAATCCTAATTTTAATAATTGATCAAACTCTGTCTCGATATAAATACAAGTCAACTCAGATGTTTACCTACGACGTTTTGGACACTTCTCAACAATGGTTATCAACAATGTTCAAGACTGAAGCCGTTTGCCATTCAGAATGTACTTCCTGTTAAGCAATATAATTTTTTATTTTATTGAGTCTAGGAATACATTGTACACCGAGTCGTACTGGCAAATAGGATATCCTAAAACGTTTTTCAAAATCATCCTATTCTTTACAAATGACCGACGTTTTTGAAAAAACATTCTTTTTACAAAACGCTTCTGAAGGATCTTTCAAAAAGCCAAAATTTATTTTCTCCAAAAATGAACTGGCAGAACCCCAGGAGAACTCGAACCGAGTTCGGCCAGAGTTCGGCCAGAGTTCGGCCATTTGGAACGTTAGTGAACGTTGGATTTTTGAACTTGGTCATCCTTCAGTTACGGTTTGTTACAAAGAGTTCTGTCCGAATTCTGCCCAAATTCTGTCAGAGTTCTGTCTTTGGAAAAGCTATAAATAGAGAAGCATTTCGATCATTTCAAAACACCAATTCACTTTCAATCTCTTCACTTCCTGAGCTTACATTCTTCCAAAGTGTTTTTAAAAGCTTTCATTTTCAAATTCCAAGCCAGTTACAATCCTCTAGTCGATTTGCCAGTGCGGTGCGGTCTAGAAGTTTCAAGAGCGACTGTAATCAGAGGCTTGATAGAATATTCAACTCTTCACAATTGAAGTTGGACGAGTTCTTCGTATCAAAGCTCGCGTCTGTAGAAGTTGCAAGGACTTCGTATGAAAACTTGCGAGATTTTCCAATAGTGGATTCAACTGGAAGCTAAAGTTCTTCCGACTGGACTAGTCCTCACAAGAGGGAAACCAGTATAAATCTCGGTGTTTGCGTTTGCCTTCTGATCACTTTTAAATTCTGTCATTTACTTTTGTGATTATTATTTTATCTGTGATCTAACTGCTAACAAGTTTTTAATTAGCAATATTCGCTGCCTACTCTATTCACCCCCTCTAGAGTATTTTGCTTTACGATTTCGTTCCTACAGAGATAGCAGTTGGTAGTCACTTGCAACTACTGTCACCATCCGGGACATCATTACGATGAATGTCGTAAAAGGCTGAGGCTTTGCTTGTTCTGTGGATCACCTGCTCACCAGGTCAGGGATTGTCCAGAAGCCGCTGAGGAACGAGCACGAGGAGCACCGGGACCCTATCAGGAGGACTTACCTCTTCATGATCAGCAGCCGCAGTGAGATCAGCCAGAGGAGCAAGTCTTCCTCCTGACAGCCGAGGAAGTGGAGACCATCCTGATTCCGGACGAGTACTGACGACCGGGGGCACTTGCGGATCACAATCTTTTGATGTTACTTTTTATATTTCCTTGTTGTTTCTCCATTTCGAGGCTCATTTCTAAAAGTCTCATCTCTATCTTACTGTTGTTTCATAGCACCTATGAGCTACTTGTTGCTATTGATTGTCTCTTGGTATCCAATAAAAATTTGTTTCTAAGAACAGATACTACCCTCTCTATCATTTTAACATACTTCCTTGAAACTTATGGATAAACTTGAGAAAATAATTGACAACCTACTATGACCTAGATTATGGAGACCGTGAGTCCATTGCAGATAGATGTACACTGGCGAGGCAGGGGCTCTAAGTCAAAGTAATTGCGGGTATTCTCAGGTTCTCAGATATTATCGAAGCTAAGTCCTAAATATATTTCATATCGAATAAAGTTGATAAAATATTGCGGTAATCTAGTACTATCGAGAGCATAGAATCGAAAGCTCACTGCAGCCAGATGCATACTGGCGAGGTAGGAACTGTAGGAAAAGTGATTTCAGGTATGAAGATTGTCGGGTACTATGGAGACTATTATCCATTGATTTCATTTTTGAACCACTCTAAAATTTTGCCAACTTCAAATTTTGTGCTGGATTATCTTGATCGTGTCTAAATTGTGCCATCTGAAATTTCGAGGATGAAATTTTTCTAAGGGGGTAGATTCGTAACCCCGTTTTTTCGAATTTTTGAAATTTTGTATTTTTTGGGATTTTATAATTTAGCCATATTTTATTTTATGGTTTGAGAATATTTAATTAATTTACCTATTTTTATAATACAATTATCTACATGAATATTAATTTAGAGCAATTTGACTTTGGTTTCAAATTTTAGTTTCCCTCCATTTGTAACAACCCATAACAACTTGTAACCAATCTTCTAACGAAATTTAATTTTATTTTTGCAATTTTTGAAAAGGGGAGGGGATTATGTGTTTAATTTCTTTGAGTGGAAAGGCTTATGTGGAAATATTCCAGTCTAATGGGTTTTTCTACAAATATCTCACTAATCTCTATTTAATTTCTTCTTTCTCTCTCTCTCTCTCTCTCTCTCTCTCCTCACATTTCCATTTTATTGCTCTTCACTGTTAGAAATCGAGAGCTCGAGCTCCCCTAAATTTTTCTAAACCCTAACTTCTGACAAATTCGGCCATGGTGACTCCGGCGACGGGCGACCTTTCTTCGAACAGCGACTGAGCCACTTTGGCAGCGGCCGCGAGCGACCTCTTTGACGACGACCATGTTATCCTCTCCGGCGTCGAAGAACTCCAGGCGACGGTGAAGTTCCTTCCTCGGCCGCGCGCGGCTGCACAAGCCTTTCCTCCTCTTTACGACTGCAACTTCCGGCGGCTTCCGATGAACTCACGGCGGCGATCAGGTGGACCCCCGCCACAACAACGGTGAATTCGACCGCAGTGGTTGTAGAATCCTTTTTCCAGCCTTTGCGCCGATCTTTCTCGAGTAGCAGTGACTGAGACCTGATCATTTTCTCCGTCAACTTGTTCTGGCCGATCTAACGAATCGAGATCGAAATTGCCAGTTCGTCTCTTGCTCACCGTTCCTGCGACGACGATAAGATGAGTGTCGATCTCAATTTTTGTTTAGATCTAGAAGTTTTTCGTGTCTTTGCTGGGATGCACCCCATCCGTTTGTTTTAATGTTTGAGCCAGATTAATTCGTGTCCAGGGACACGAGGATCGTGTCAGATACATCGGTTGGGTTCCCTAACTCAGCCTAGATTCTCAGGTAATCCTTCTCTCTCCTGATTTTTGAGTTATTGCTTAGTAGTTTTAATAAGAATAATGAACAGGATTTGTAGATTGCGTTTGTGTCCATTTTCAGTGCTGTGTTCGTGTGTGCATACCATTGCTCGTATCTAACCAGTGTTCGTGTCCAGAATTTTATCCGATCGTGTCCGTGTGTGTGTGGCTCACCTTCGATCCAGTGTGTGTTTTTCGAATGTTGGAGTCGCGTGCAAGTCTCTCTCGAATTGTAGTACAGTAGACTAACTGGAATAGCCAGGGGCAGGAGTTTTCAATTGATTCCAGTATCAGTGTTTGTATACTTTCATATTTTTGATTCATGATTCAATTTGGTTGTATATTCTTTTGACAATTGGTTTGTATTTTCTTCTTAAAGTTTTTCTTTTAGATTTCAATTTGGGTTCAGTTTAGGTAGAGAGCTGGGCCTGGTTTTGAATTAGAATTTTGTTTAGTTTTAATTTGGGTTCTATCATAATCTTGCTGTTCATTTACTGCTGGGTTTGGTTTGTTTGATGAGCTTAAGCTTGTGAACAATTTTGCTAGAGGGTTGCTTCATTTCTTCTGGGGCTCTATATGCTCGAGTGTGTGATACTCATGTTCCTGGATGCTCAGATGAACATCCAATGGGGGGAAACATTTCAAATGAACCTGGGTTGGGTTAAATGTTGGTTTCATTTTCTCTTAAAACTTTCATGATCTGATGATTTCTAGCTTGGAAGTTTTGTGTAGTTTGATTAGGTGAGGGATGAGCATGTTGATGACTTGCTGGGTTATATGGTAGAAGTCTAAGTATTAGTATTGTTTGAATGTAAAGTCAACTTTATACTTTGTTGGGGCTTTGTTGCTTGCTGCAATGGTGGGGTGAAGTTGTGTATATTTTGTAGAGTTGAGTCCAATCTCAGCTCTACACTTGGGTTGGACTTGCATACATGTTGTGGGCTCTTAGTAAGTTTTATTTATATTGGATGGGTTGAGAAGAATAGCTGGAAGCAGGAGTCATTTCTGTAGGATTGGTGGGGACTTGTCCTATACAACAAGCTGGGTTAGGTTGAATGTGAACCTAAGATCCTGGAGAATAATTATTTTACAGATTGGAGTTGGTTGTGTTTTGTGTATAATCTTCTGGGTTATGTGCCTTGGGTTGGTTTGTCAAATGGAGATAGTAAATTTTAAATGCCAAATATTATTATATCTTTTAGTCCAATTGTCTAATTGATGTAGAGTACTGTGGTTCTAAGTCAGGCAATATTATGAATGATTTTTTTCTAAAATATTTTGTATAGCTATAAGCATTTTTACTAAAGATATCATTAAATAATAAATTATAGTTCTAAAAGAGTTGGTATTTATAAACCTAAATAATACTATTTTGATAACCTAGGCTATGTAGTATATTTTTTCTAAAATCTATTAAAACCTTTTAAAAAGGATTAGTTAGTTACATATATAGTTACCTTGTGTTTAACCAAGGATAGATAGCTAGTCGTAATTAACTAATTACTTTGATTAGAACCTAACCAACTTGTACCAAATCAGGAGGACATACAGATTTGTGCTTTACTATTCCCGATCATCCAGAGCAAGGCAAGTATACCGACTCGATCCCTTTACTCTGTATTTCTGTCTTGCTTCATGTTCTCATATTGACACGTTGTACACACGACTGTTCATTGTTGTTTACTTATACATTGGGGTGGGGATATACTACAGATATGTGACCAATCCTATTTTAGCTAGGCTTTGACTAATAGCTTAGGTCTCACATCGTGCACGTAGGACTCTAAGCCGTACCATTATTCATGTACTCTTGTTCATTGTTTACCCAGCCGGTCACATATTCTGATAGTTATTTCAGTTGCATGTTATACTGATAGTATAGTTCATTGTTTCTAGATCTGGTACTATAGTTCATCGTTTTTCATGTACTATAGTTTCATATTCCTGTCTTGTACCATAGTTCATATTGTGACTCTTTTCATGCATTTCAGTTTATATTGTTTATTATTTCTTGTCGGGGTTGTACTTTGCTCTTTTCCTGACAGGATACGTTGTAGGTATGCTTGAGGATGATGGTCCATCTTTATGGGTCAGAGCCCGAAGCCAGGATAGAACTATGCCTCAGGATAGACTTAGAATAGATCTTTCTTAGATTTGTTTTAGAGGATTTTATCATGTATTGTATTGAGGATTTCAGGATTGTATAATTTTACTCATGTTACCGAATTTGTCTCCGGATGATTTGTACCTATAACTTGTGGATTGTGGTGATTTTGGGAACGTGTATAGAAGCTGTGTTGTTTTATGTATCCTGTATCTTAGAGTTTTCCTTAGTATTGTACAGCTTACTTTGTCATGTCCATCGACGAAGGCTAGACGTGTCCTACTCATATCCGATTATTCGGGAGCAGGTCATGACAGAGCCCCCACATCCGGCGACCACCTCCCTCTTGCGTGCTCCCCCACTCCGTCCTCCCCTCTTCTCCACCTTCAAAATCTCGTACACCCTCCCTCTACTCCTCCTTCGTCGTCCCCCCTCCGACGACCCCCCTTCCAGCGACCACCCCCTCCGGCGTCTCCCCCTCTGGCGCCCTCCCTTCGACGTCCCCCCTTCTCCGAGATCCTCTTCGTGACCAACTTCTTCAAGGTCCGAAACCCTAAACCCTAATTTGTATTTATTTTTATTTATGCTTTGTTTGTGTTTTCTCAACATGTTCTAGGGTTTTCAATTTCAATATCGTGTTTGAAATTTATCGGTATAGTACTGGGTATAGTAGATAAATAAAAATTTATCGATATAATAGTTTTAGAAATTTGACGGGACACGGACACGAAATAAATAGGTTTGTTTTATGAGATATATACTTGAGTATCAACGTGATACCTAATTATACTAGGTTTGTTTTATGAGTGAATGTACGTGAGGGGTACATCATACCAAGTTATACTAGGTTTGATTTATGGTACCAAGTGATATATAGCATCTTAATTCTTGGTGCAGAATCATTCACGTGGATTAGAACAATGAGTCGATACTTACTTGACCGTTCGTAGATGTACAATCGGCAACCTGAGAGTATGATTGGCTTGACGGACGATTTCAAGGCGGGCCCTAAACCCTAATTCTGTACAATCGACAACATAAGATATATAGTTTTAGAAATTTGACAGGACACGGGACACGGGCCCTAAACCCTAATTGATTGATCAATGCGATATATACTTGAGTATCAGTTTGATACTTGAGTATCAACGTGATACATAATTATACTAGGTTTGTGTTATGAGTGAATGTACGTGAGGGGTACGTCATACCAAGTTATACTATGTTAGTTCTATGATACCAAGTGATATATATCATCTTAATTCTTGGTGCAGAATCATTTACGTGGATTAGAACAATGAGTCGATACTTACTTGACCGTTCGTGGATGTACAATCGGTAACATAAGAGTATGATTGGCTTGACGGACGATTTTAAGACGGGCCCTAAACCCTAATTATGTACAATCAGCAACATGAGATATATAGTTTTAGAAATTTGACGGAACACGGGACACGGACCCTAAACCCTAATTGATTGATCAATACGATATATACTTGAGTATCAACGTGATACCTAATTATACTAGGTTTGTTTTATGAGTGAATGTACGTGAGGGGTACGTCATACCAAGTTATACTAGGTTTGTTTTATGATACCAAGTGATATATAGCATCTTAATTCTTGGTGCAGAATCATTCACGTGGACTAGAACAATGAGTCGATACTTACTTGACTGTTCGTGGATGTACATTCGGCAACATGAGAGTATGATTAGCTTGACGGACGATTTCAATGCGGGCCTTAAACCCTAATTATGTACAATCGGCAACATGAGATATATAGTTTTAGAAATTTGACGGGACACGGACCCTAAACCCTAATTGATTGATCAATTCGATATATACTTGAGTATCAATTTGATACTTGAGTATCAACGTGATACCTAATTATACTAGGTTTGTTTTATGAGTGAATGTACTGTAGGAACGAAATCGTAAAGCAGAATACTCTAGAGGGGGGTGAATAGAGTAGGCAGCGGAATATTGCTAATTAAAAACTTGTTAGCAGTTAGATCACAGATAAAATAATAATCACAAAAGTAAATGACAGAATTTAAAAGTGATCAGAAGGCAAACGCAAACACCGAGATTTATGCTGGTTTTTCTCTTGTGAGGACTAGTCCAGTCGGAAGAACTCTAGCTTCCAGTTGAATCCACTATTGGAAAATCTCCCAAGTTTTCATACGAAGTCCTTGCAACTTCTACAGACGCGAGATTTGATACGAAGAACTCGTCCAACTTCAATTGTGAAGAGTTGAATCTTCTATCAAGCCTCTGATTACAATCGTTCTTGAAACTTCTAGACCGCACCGCACTGGCAAATCGACTAGAGGATTGTAACTGGCTTGGAATTTGAAAATGAAAGCTTTTAAAAACTCTTTGGAAGAATGTAAGCTTAAGAAGAGAAGAGATTGAAAGTGAATTGGTGTTTTGAAATGATCGAAATGCTTCTCTATTTATAGCTTTTCCAAAGACAGAACTCTGATAGAATTCGGGCAGAATTCGGACAGAACTCTTTGTAACAAACCGTAACTGAAGGATGACCAAGTTCAAAAACCCAACGTTCACTAACGTTCCAAATAGCCGAACTTTGGCCGAACTTTGGCCGAACTCGGCCCGAGTTCTCCTGGGGTTCTACCAGTTCATTTTTGGAGAAAATAAATTTTGGCTTTTTGAAAGATCCTTCAGAAGCATTTTGTAAAAAGAATGTTTTTCAAACACGTAGGTCATTTGTAAAAAATAGGATGGTTTTGAAAAACGTTTTCGGATAGCCTATTTGCCAGTACGACTCGGTGTACAATGTATTCCTAGACTCAATAAAATAAAAGTTACATTGCTTAACAGGAAGTACATTCTGAATGGCAAATGGCTTCAGTCTTGAACATTGCTGATTTGATAACCATTGTTGATTTGATAACCATTGTTGAGCAGTGTCCAAAACGTCGTAGGTAAACATTTGAGTTGACTTGTATTTATATCGAGACAGAGTTTGATCAATTATATAAATCAGGTTTGACAATGACCAATGGGCCAACAATCTCCCCCATTTTGATAATTGACAAACCTTGTCGATATAACATCTAAGCTTGGAATCAATTCAAAATAGTAACCAAAAAGAAATTGTTCATTACTTGTATTCACAAAAATGTTAGATCCTTATTTCTCCCCCGTTGTTACTTAGCAAAATAATTGCAAAAGAGAAAGCTCCCCCGCAATCAATGCATAAGTAACAAACAGTAAAAAAATACAATAAAAATATAGGAATAATCTTTACAGGCATGGTATAAACAGTAAGAGGAAACAGATAGTCTAGAGAACACAACACAGGCATGTATTTGTCACAGGCAGTATTTGAGAAAGTGTAACACCCAGTTTTCCAAATGAGGGTAATTTTGAACTTTTGTATTTTAAATCATTTAATAATGATATTTAAGTCATGATATGATTTTTGGTGATTTTTAGTTATTTTAAAACTATTTATTTGAGTGAAATGTGAAATTGGTGTTTTGCTAGTGTAACCTTAGTCATGCATGACCTAGAAGACTAATCATGACCAAGGAGACCTAATCATGTGTTTAGGATTTCAAATTTCTACATTTAAGCCTAGGGGTATTTTGGTCATTTTGACACTTTTGTGAAATTGTGAATTATATTAATTAAATATGTGTTAGTTACATTGTTGAGACTTGACCTAGAAGTTAGCCTAATCTAGATGTTAACCATGACCCTAGAAGCTAAGTTAGAGGATTTCAATTAAGCAATCACATTAGTGTAATATCTAGATATTATTAGGAAAGATATTTTACTTTTGAGATATTTGTGAAAAGAAGCCTTAACCAATAGGAAGCCTTAGAATTTGTTGGAGAAACCTTAGCCACTCATCCTAAACCCTAACCCTAATGTTTTCAACAGCCATCACACCATTCCCCCCCTATAAATGCAACACATTAATCATTTGCACCATTTTTAATTCATTTTATTTGCCTCCTTTGTGTTCTTCCCTAAACTTCTCCCCAAATATCCAAATCAACTCCAAATTGAGCCAAATTTCTTGCATTGGAATTCCCTACTGTTGAGGATGCTAAGGGAAGCTAGCTAGCAAGGTTACACAAGCATTTGGCACCCCCAAGTGAAGAGGACACCCCCCTCCCCCCCTATTCTAGGTTTTCATTGAGTTTTCACTCAATAGGTAAAAGCCCTCATACATAGTTAAATTTCTATTTTCTTTTCATGAATTCATGCATCTAGGTACCAGGGACCTATAGACTGAGTCGTGTTTGGTGTCGATTTCGTGTCGTAATTCGTGCTGGACACTCAGCACGGGGGCTCGGTCGGGTGCCCTGCTGCCCGTGTCTGATTTCTCTTAGGACACGACACCTCGTGACACAAAAATTGGTGTGTACGTGGCCCACATGACTGACAGGACCCCCACGAAATTTCGTGGGTCCTCGTTCAGTGTGCATGGAGAAATCGTGTCTGCACTGATTTCGTACTACACTGGGGCACTGTTAAAACACGTTCTGACACGACCTTGTAACTAGGACACGACACAGATTGGGGTTCGTGCAGGCACTTGAAACCCTAGGCCTATACCCTATATATCACTGTACTTGTGCACTTTGTGTCTCGTGCACTGTGTTGAGTCCATTTCGACTCGACACGGCCGCACGAGGTCACTGTTCCACTAATTTCTGATAACTTAGCATTTCACACTTTTGACACATCGTGTCCTGTTTATTGGACACGTATGACTTCCTTAGGACACATGGGGTATGCCCACACCTCTGCACTCGAGATTGGGTTCTTGATTTTAACTAATGCATGAGAAATGGTTTTCGAATTTGGATTGGGATTGAAACTGTCATGTTTTACTGATACTTAATTCTTGTGTCTGTTTGTTGGACACTGGACACTCAAAACATGTTGACACATTCACATCCTTGGAGACACATGGACACTTGCACTGCACAATTTCTCACTGCCTGTTATTAAAGCCTGTGATTTGTTTTTGGTGTTGAAATGGAATGTTGAGTTTCAATATATATGAACTGTGTGCCTATGTCCTAAAATTCATTTTAACAGGAATAACCTGAGAATGGGGTGTCATGTGTGTGCCATAGGTTTACTGAAATCTAGGATTCAATCTCTGAAAAGAATAACCTGAGAATGTTTAAACAACCTGAGAACACCAATGTAATAACCTGAGATTGAATATCTTCAAATGAAAACAAGCTAACTGAAATAGTGCAAAACTGAGTAGTTATCCAATATATGTAGCTATGTCTATATGTATGTATATGCATTGGAATGATTCCTGAGATGTGGGTCTTAATATTTGAAAACCTGAGATGCATGGCTGTCCTTTGTACAAACAATTGTCACACAATCCTGAGAATTTTTCCTAACTGTCAATACAACTGAAATATGAATTCACACACACACACACACTGTTTGTTAAACTGCCACATTTTTCCTGAGATACTCAGATACACACACAACACTGATTTATTTCCCACACATTGATTTTGTATCAACTGAGATGTTGTACTCCCACACATACATATCACACAAACTGGGAAACATGTGACTGAGATTCCCTATAATCAAAACCTTAATTGATTGATAAATAAATCCTGAGAATATATAGCCTGACATTTGGGTTTGATTTTACAATGAAAACTGAGATTTTCTTGAGAATTTATACACACACACACATTGCCTACTCTCTAACACTCACTTTCCTGAACACTGAGCACAGGCCATTCACTCACACACTCATTTTCTATTGACACTCTCCTACACACACATTGCATCTTTAACACACATACACAGGTCACATATCATGTCTAACACACACACATGTACCCCACTTGAACATTAAAACCCTATATCCTATCACATACAACTTTGTGAGCATACACACACATGGTTTCCCTTTAGACACACACCATCTCATATGTTGCCCTCTCTATGTATATATGATACATATATATGTGTATATGTATGTAATATAAGAATATGCAAGCATGTAGGCAAGGTATAATACAAGGGTGGATATATGTATGTATGTATGCTCAAATGTCATGAATATAGACAACTCCATACATGTACACCATGCTATGCACCCCCACATTACACTTTCTAAATCCTTCTTTCCCTTCACATACATGTATGTGTATGTTCATCTACATATATCTAGTTTTCCTACATAGCCTATGGGTGTATACCTATGGCTCATAGCCTGTATGTGTGGTTTGAATGCTTAGTGATTGTGTTGTTGGCTTGTATAGTCTTGATAGTGTGTGTGCTTGCTAGAATAGGCTTGGTTAGGCCTAGTGAGACTGACTGGACTAGGACTGACCTAGTGGACTAGAGTGTTGACTTGGGTTGACCCAGAGTTGACCAAGTTTGACTTGGACCTAGTTGGACCTAGACAGTTGAACAAGCTTGACTTAGAGTTGACTTTGACCTAGATTGGCCTAGAAATCATGTAGATTGCATTGTAGCTTTCATTTACCTTATTTTAAACATGTCATAACCCATACTGCTCTATTTAGGACTTTGTGACTCCGGTGCAGACATCTGATATTTCATTACTCTTTTCAGAGTAGCAGGCGAGTACATTCTCTGATAGTTCTTTCATTTACTTGTCAATTACTGTACTTCAGTTCTAGATAGTTTTATGTGATTCTTACAACACGTATGGATATTTCTGAATTCATGTATGCGACACACATACTATTTGTCTGGCCTCTATTTCTGGAACCACTACTGGCATCACCTTCTGGAACCACTACTGGAATCACTACTGGAACCACCTACTGGAATCACTCTGGAATCTTTTGCTGGTATCATTATGTTTGGCTGGACTCATCTCTATTTCTCGTGTTGTTTCTGGATTCACTTGTACTTGTGGGCGGGGAAATACTAGAGTAAGACATGTAGACAAACCCCAATCTAGAACCACTTCCTTGGAACTATTTTGGAACGATAGCCATCCCACACTTGGCCAAGTGTGTGGTGTGCCGTATTACCTACAGCCGTTTACATGTCGATCTCGGTATTTTAAAACACACTGTTAGAGTATAGGCTGGACTCACCCTGGAACCTTTGATCACTGACTGGACTCACCTCATACCGGACTCATCTTGTACTGGAATCACCTGGTATCAGATTCATGTTGTCTGGATTTACTTGAGTTTTGCACTTGTTACATTTACATTCTGGACTTATATCATGTTGCTCTAGTTCAGCTAGTTCTATTTACAGTCTTCATTGCTATGATTCTTCTCTTGTTTAGTATTTACTTTCCTTGTACCTTAACTGTTTCTCTATACCATCACCTGTATACAAATCACCATATTCATCAATAAAACTGTCTATAACTGCTTTATAGTTCTCTGTCATTTACTTGAAATTTTTTGATGATTTGTACTCGTTCCTGTCCTGACTGGACCTGTTGAAAATATTACAGATGACTGCCCTGAGGATGTTTGCCCTACTTGCCTTGGAGCAGGAGATGGCTTAGCTACCTGTGGCCCCGACACTCAGGAGTGATCGGGAGACTAGCTAGTAGACTTGGTTTAGTTTTCATGTTTTAGAACTTGAATTGTAATAACTTGAGATACGAGTTTGTATTTGAGTTTGTTTGAGATATTATTATTTAGTAGTTTATAAATGTTGTTATTTAGTTTTTAGTTATAAACTTCTGTGTTATCTTATCGTTCTTAGACTGTGATTGAGATTCATTATATCTATACTTGTCCTCCGTTCGGAGTTGAGATTTGACAAGTACATTATATAATTGCGTGAGTTGTTGATTAGATAGTAACCTAGGACAGCGTTCTACCGCCGACACTGCGGCGTAGGCTGGACGTACCCACTTCTCGTGCCCTTACTCTAGGGTGCGGGTCGTGACACGTTTTTAGTGGTGGCCCATGCAGGTCGAGTTTATGTAGTGGTATTCGAACTAGAGTATCACTACAGCCTGCGATAGGATTTGAGAGATAGGTTTAAACGGAGAGGTACTCAATCACAGTTAGGACTACTTGAGAAGATTCCTGGATGACCCTTGAGAATCTCATTTAAACTATCTCGAAATTCGATTCTGACAGTATCTGTCTATCTTCCTTGATTCATCGTTGAATTTGATTCTTGGTATTCCTTATTGACTTGATTTTCTACCAAGATAACATTATGGGCTAGGTTGCCTCTGTCATGGAATCTAGAGTCTTTTACTGCCATATCAGCTGGTTGGGCGATGAGATAGAGTCTGATTTTGGATATATTTCTCGGGTGTGGGAATTTAAAGTTTTCGCAGCCAAGCTAGCGGCAATGCGAAAATTTTAAAATACCATGATTCTAGAGGTATATGCATTAGTTGTGGACTCTATGGATTATCGCAGCCATACTTACTGGTGTGACGAGGATTCTGGTAACATGGTTCTGGATAGACGGGTATGATTATCAAATTACAGGATAGATACCATATAGATGGTGCCCTAGTATGATGGAATAGAATATCAGTGTGGATGATACTTGAGTATCATGGATTATATAGAGGGAGTTAGGCCACCTATAGCGCAGTACCGTGCCCCGCACCATCAGAGGGATATACCCCAGAGGGGCAGGGCTTTTATGCTGACAGTCGAGTAGACCGACGCTATGTGTGACGGGTTAGCAGGTCTGTCCTTCTTGTCCTTCTTTCACCTTCATGTGTGATTTCCATTAGTACCTGCCAGGATATGTTTGTGATATGCTAGATAAAGTAGTTACCCTGTTCGAGACTGTGGAATCACGACCAGTAGGACAGAGTTTTGCATATTATCTTGACCTTGTTTGATTCGGGGGTTTGACCTAGCAGGAGTACGATCATCTTAATTTCGAGGACGAAATTCTTCTAAGGGGGGTAGACTTGTAACACCCAGTTTTCCAAATGAGGGTAATTTTGAACTTTTGTATTTTAAATCATTTAATAATGATATTTAAGTCATGATATGATTTTTGGTGATTTTTAGTTATTTTAAAACTATTTATTTGAGTGAAATGTGAAATTGGTGTTTTGCTAGTGTAACCTTAGTCATGCATGACCTAGAAGACTAATCATGACCAAGAAGACCTAATCATGTGTTTAGGATTTCAAATTTCTACATTTAAGCCTAGGGGTATTTTGGTCATTTTGACACTTTTGTGAAATTGTGAATTATATTAATTAAATATGTGTTAGTTACATTGTTGAGACTTGACCTAGAAGTTAGCCTAATCTAGATGTTAACCATGACCCTAGAAGCTAAGTTAGAGGATTTCAATTAAGCAATCACATTAGTGTAATATCTAGATATTATTAGGAAAGATATTTTACTTTTGAGATATTTGTGAAAAGAAGCCTTAACCAATAGGAAGCCTTAGAATTTGTTGGAGAAACCTTAGCCACTCATCCTAAACCCTAACCCTAATGTTTTCAACAGCCATCACACCATTCCCCCCTATAAATGCAACACATTAATCATTTGCACCATTTTTAATTCATTTTATTTGCCTCATTTGTGTTCTTCCCTAAACTTCTCCCCAAATATCCAAATCAACTCCAAATTGAGCTAAATTTCTTGCATTGGAATTCCCTACTGTTGAGGATGCTAAGGGAAGCTAGCTAGCAAGGTTACACAAGCATTTGGCACCCCCAAGTGAAGAGGACACCCCCCTCCCCCCCCCCTATTCTAGGTTTTCATTGAGTTTTCACTCAATAGGTAAAAGCCCTCATACATAGTTAAATTTCTGTTTTCTCTTCATGAATTCATGCATCTAGGTACCAGGGACCTATAGACTGAGTCGTGTTTGGTGTCGATTTCGTGTCGTAATTCGTGCTGGACACTCAGCACGGGGGCTCGGTCGGGTGCCCTGCTGCCCGTGTCTGATTTCTCTTAGGACACGACACCTCGTGACACAAAAATTGGTGTGTACGTGGCCCACATGACTGACAGGACCCCCACGAAATTTCGTGGGTCCTCGTTCAGTGTGCATGGAGAAATCGTGTCTGCACTGATTTCGTACTACACTGGGGCACTGTTAAAACACGTTCTGACACGACCTTGTAACTAGGACACGACACAGATTGGGGTTCGTGCAGGCACTTGAAACCCTAGGCCTATACCCTATATATCACTGTACTTGTGCACTTTGTGTCTCGTGCACTGTGTTGAGTCCATTTCGACTCGACACGGCCGCACGAGGTCACTGTTCCACTGATTTCTGATAACTTAGCATTTCACACTTTTGACACATCGTGTCCTGTTTATTGGACACGTATGACTTCCTTAGGACACATGGGGTATGCCCACACCTCTGCACTCGAGATTGGGTTCTTGATTTTAACTAATGCATGAGAAATGGTTTTCGAATTTGGATTGGGATTGAAACTGTCATGTTTTACTGATACTTAATTCTTGTGTCTGTTTGCTGGACACTGGACACTCAAACATGTTGACACATTCACATCCTTGGAGACACATGGACACTTGCACTGCACAATTTCTCACTGCCTGTTATTAAAGCCTGTGATTTGTTTTTGGTGTTGAAATGGAATGTTGAGTTTCAATATATATGAACTGTGTGCCTATGTCCTAAAATTCATTTTAACAGGAATAACCTGAGAATGGGGTGTCATGTGTGTGCCATAGGTTTACTGAAATCTAGGATTCAATCTCTGAAAAGAATAACCTGAGAATGTTTAAACAACCTGAGAACACCAATGTAATAACCTGAGATTGAATATCTTCAAATGAAAACAAGCTAACTGAAATAGTGCAAAACTGAGTAGTTATCCAATATATGTAGCTATGTCTATATGTATGTATATGCATTAGAATGATTCCTGAGATGTGGGTCTTAATATTTGAAAACCTGAGATGCATGGCTGTCCTTTGTACAAACAATTGTCACACAATCCTGAGAATTTTTCCTAACTGTCAATACAACTGAAATATGAATTCACACACACACACACACTGTTTGTTAAACTGCCACATTTTTCCTGAGATACTCAGATACACACACAACACTGATTTATTTCCCACACATTGATTTTGTATCAACTGAGATGTTGTACTCCCACACATACATATCACAGAAACTGGGAAATATGTGACTGAGATTCCCTATAATCAAAACCTTAGTTGATTGATAAATAAATCCTGAGAATATATAGCCTGACATTTGGGTTTGATTTTACAATGAAAACTGAGATTTTCTTGAGAATTTATACACACACACACATTGCCTACTCTCTAACACTCACTTTCCTGAACACTGAGCACAGGCCATTCACTCACACACTCATTTTCTATTGACACTCTCCTACACACACATTGCATCTTTAACACACATACACAGGTCACATATCATGTCTAACACACACACATGTACCCCACTTGAACATTAAAACCCTATATCCTATCACATACAACTTTGTGAGCATACACACACATGGTTTCCCTTTAGACACACACCATCTCATATGTTGCCCTCTCTATGTATATATGATACATATATATGTGTATATGTATGTAATATAAGAATATGCAAGCATGTAGGCAAGGTATAATACAAGGGTGGATATATGTATGTATGTATGCTCAAATGTCATGAATATAGACAACTCCATACATGTACACCATGCTATGCACCCCCACATTACACTTTCTAAATCCTTCTTTCCCTTCACATACATGTATGTGTATGTTCATCTACATATATCTAGTTTTCCTACATAGCCTATGGGTGTATACCTATGGCTCATAGCCTGTATGTGTGGTTTGAATGCTTAGTGATTGTGTTGTTGGCTTGTATAGTCTTGATAGTGTGTGTGCTTGCTAGAATAGGCTTGGTTAGGCCTAGTGAGACTGACTGGACTAGGACTGACCTAGTGGACTAGAGTGTTGACTTGGGTTGACCCAGAGTTGACCAAGTTTGACTTGGACCTAGTTGGAACTAGACAGTTGAACAAGCTTGACTTAGAGTTGACTTTGACCTAGATTGGCCTAGAAATCATGTAGATTGCATTGTAGCTTTCATTTACCTTATTTTAAACATGTCATAACCCATACTGCTCTATTTAGGACTTTGTGACTCCGGTGCAGACATCTGATATTTCATTACTCTTTTCAGAGTAGCAGGCGAGTACATTCTCTGATAGTTCTTTCATTTACTTGTCAATTACTGTACTTCAGTTCTAGATAGTTTTATGTGATTCTTACAACACGTATGGATATTTCTGAATTCATGTATGCGACACACATACTATTTGTCTGGCCTCTATTTCTGGAACCACTACTGGCATCACCTTCTGGAACCACTACTAGAATCACTACTGGAACCACCTACTGGAATCACTCTGGAATCTTTTGCTGGTATCATTATGTTTGGCTGGACTCATCTCTATTTCTCGTGTCGTTTCTGGATTCACTTGTACTTGTGGGCGGGGAAATACTAGAGTAAGACATGTAGACATACCCCAATCTGGAACCACTCCCTTGGAACTATTCTGGAACGATAGCCATCCCACACTTGGCCAAGTGTGTGGTGTGCCGTATTACCTACAGCCGTTTACATGTCGATCTCGGTATTTTAAAACACACTGTTAGAGTATAGGCTGGACTCACCCTGGAACCTTTGATCACTGACTGGACTCACCTCATACCGGACTCATCTTGTACTGGAATCACCTGGTATCAGATTCATGTTGTCTGGATTTACTTGAGTTTTGTACTTGTTACATTTACATTCTGGACTTATATCATGTTGCTCTAGTTCAGCTAGTTCTATTTACAGTCTGCATTGCTATGATTCTTCTCTTGTTTAGTATTTACTTTCCTTGTACCTTAACTGTTTCTCTATACCATCACCTGTATACAAATCACCATATTCATCAATAAAACTGTCTATAACTGCTTTATAGTTCTCTGTCATTTACTTGGAATTTCTTGATGATTTGTACTCGTTCCTGTCCTGACTGGACCTGTTGAAAATATTACAGATGACTGCCCTGAGGATGTTTACCCTACTTGCCTTGGAGCAGGAGATGGCTTAGCTACCTGTGGCCCCGACACTCAGGAGTGATCGGGAGACTAGCTAGTAGACTTGGTTTAGTTTTCATGTTTTAGAACTTGAATTGTAATAACTTGAGATACGAGTTTGTATTTGAGTTTGTTTGAGATATTATTATTTAGTAGTTTATAAATGTTGTTATTTAGTTTTTAGTTATAAACTTCTGTGTTATCTTATCGTTCTTAGACTGTGATTGAGATTCATTATATCTATACTTGTCCTCCGTTCGGAGTTGAGATTTGACAAGTACATTATATAATTGCGTGAGTTGTTGATTAGATAGTAACCTAGGACAGCGTTCTACCGCCGACACTGTGGCGTAGGCTGGACGTACCCACTTCTCGTGCCCTTACTCTAGGGTGCGGGTCGTGACAGAAAGTATGAAGCAGCAAAAGATAGATAGTGCTACCATAATACTGAAACATATAAAGTGCTGAATAATAGAATAAAATGCCAAAACTGAGGCATAATCAAAAACCATGTCCATGAATAGTCACATAATAGAAAAAGTACAAAAAAAGTACTGATATAATCTTGGAATGTCGAAGCATTTCCAAGTAAACATGAGACAAAAGTAACAGTCTCAATAATCTAACATCTCAAAACTCATCATCATCATCAACATCAGCTGCAGCTCCAGCATGTCCAGAACGACCAGCTCTAGAAGTACCAGCATCAGAAGTGCGAGGAGTGGCGCCAGCGGTACGATACCAATCATAGGCGTTCCCTGGCTGGAACAGAGAGTGAACCGCCTCGTCGTCAATGTGGTAGCCAGAAACAGTTGGGTCTCGAGACAGAGAGCTAGCAGAATGTCCCGTCTGTGCAAACCTCAGATCGACGAAGGAGTTGGCAATCGCCTGGAACCGAGGCACTTCACAGAACTCGTGTTCCCTAGAGGTCTCAACATAAAAAGACTGCAGATCTGATAAGTGTTGATAGATACCCTCAAATGTCATAGGGTAAGAATGAGGAGGAACAGGTGCTGTGGGAGCAGTGGGAGTAGGTGCAGGAGGAGTAGGTGCAGTAGGTGGAGGAACAGATGCAATGCTGCGACGAGAGAGTTTGAGAAACTTGGGCTCGGGGTCGACAGCACAAGTAAATAAATCAATATCAAATCTCTGAAAAATATGAGGAATAAGCATCGCATAAGATAGGTTGCGGTCTCTCCCGCGACATCTACCCATCAACTGAATGATAGTCTTAGGAAAAGAAAAAGGAATCCCCTTAAGAATATGATAAAGAGCAGAAAGCTCAAGTGCAGTGACATCATCTTTAGAAGTGGATTTTGGAAGTAAGGTGGAATAGATGATACGATGTAATTCGTAGTTAAACAAGTTCAAGTTATTAGCCTTGAACTTTCCAGGAAGAACGCGTGCGGGCGCATAAAGTTCATTCTTGAAACTAACGAGTGTCGTGCCATCGGGGAAATCAAAATCAGTGATGTTATCGAGCGGGGCACCTTCGTTTGGGATACCAAGGATTTCCGCTAACGTTTCATCAGTGAGTTCGATATCAATTCCTCCGACACGTGTCCTCGCTGTAAAAGTGTCTAACACGAAATTACAATAGAATAATCGAATGGCATTAGTGGCAATGGAGAATTATAAGGTGACAAAATGTTGTAACCCTAATACCTCAATATAAGGGCGGTGATCTAGAAAGACAGTCCCCTTAATCGGTGATCCGGTACAAATAGTACGCATGATAAAATCGACGTACCATAATAATGCTTGATCGAAAGTTTTAATATAAAACTCATCCGACGCACCATCGTCCGATTGGATCGAAAAAAAGAGACAATCCGTATGTGGATCGGAAGAAGATGCCTCTTCACTGGCATTGGTCTTCTTCCTCTTGAAGGGATTGAACTTAGGCATTCTTTTCCAAAAATTTTCTACAAACCCTAAGTATTGAAAAGTGGAGGAAAGAAGGGATTATACCTTCCAAGAATTGGATATGTTGTAGAGGATGACGATCTCCGCACGAATCCAAAGTTTTGACGAGAAACTCCACAAGGATTGGAAGAACAATGATGGAGAAGAACTAGGGTTTCGGAGGGACGGAGCTGCTGTTATGAGGATGTGGGGAAGAATGAAGAAGAAGGAAGCCTCGGGTTGGTGCTGGTATATATAAATATCCAGCCGAACTCTGGCCGAATTCGGACCGAACTCGGGCCGAATTCGCCAAGGATTGCCTGGCTATATATATATATATATATATATATATATATATATATATATATATATATATATATATATATATATATATATATATATATATATATATATATATTAAATATATATATATATATATATATATAAAATTCAAATGAGGCCACATTCTTTTTCATTAATTCGTTTCAAATGCTTAATTCAAAGTTTAGTAATTTTAAATCTCAAAATAATTTAATTAATATTATTTTACAAATTAATATTCTTTACTCAGCATCTGTCTCAGATTAGCTGTAGGAGTACTGTCCCAGCTAACGGAGGTTCAACGGGGAACTCTTAAATACCGCTTCGCTTCGACCGTAGTCGTGGTGACAGACAGACTCTTTTTAGGCTTGTCTCGAAAATAGTTTATGAGTATCGAATAAATAATTAATAAAATAAAAGTAATTAATATTATTGATATCTAAAATTCCTAATTCTCGACGTAAATAATTGAAACGATCTTCCGCTAAAGGTTTTGTGAGTATGTCAGCTAATTGATTCTGTGTGTCTATGTATACAAGGTCTATATCTCCATTTTGTTGATGATCTCTAAGAAAATGATGTCGAATCTCGATATGTTTAGTACGAGAATGACATACAGGATTCTTAGTCAAATTAATAGAACTAGTGTTATCACAAAAAATGGGTATGTATAAAAAATACAATCCATAGTCTTCTAAGGTTTGTTTTATCCACAAAATTTGTGCACAACAACGTCCTGCGGAGATATACTCAGCCTCTGTTGTTGATAATGCAACAGAATTTTGCTTTTTACTAAACCAAGCGACTAAAGCTTTACCTAGGAAATAACATGCGCTGCTAGTACTTTTTCTATCTACTTTGCATCCGGCAAAATCAGTATCAAAATAACCGATTAGGTCAAATGACATAGTTTTGGGATACCATAAGCCGACAGAAGAAGTGCCTTTAAGGTATCGAAAGATACGCTTAACTGCGCACAGATGTGATTCCTTAGGATTGGCTTGAAAACGTGCACATAAGCAAATACTAAACATAATGTCTGGTCGACTGGCAGTTAAATAAAGTAAGCTACCGATCATACCTCGATACTAACGTATGTCAACAGGTTTGCCTTGTTCATCAATATCAAGCTTGGTTGAAGTCGCCATGGGAGTGTTATGTGGCTTTGCTGCTTTCATGTCGAACTTCTTTAGTAGATCCTTTGTGTACTTAGCTTGATTTATGAACGTCCCATTGTTAGTTTGTTTGATTTGCAGTCCGAGAAAGAACTTTAGCTCTCCCATAATGCTCATCTCAAACTCATTCTGCATACACTTTAAAAATTCTTGACAAAGAGATTCATCAGCAGATCCAAAGATAATATCATCTACATAGACTTGAATCAAAAGAATATTATTATTCAAAGACTTTATAAACAATGTAGTGTCAACCTTTCCTTTTGAAAAACTGTTTTCAAGTAGAAAAGAGCTTAGACGATCGTACCAAGCACGAGGGGCTTGTTTCAAACCGTATAAAGCTTTTTTCAACTTGAAAACATATTTAGGAAATTTGAAATCAGTAAAACCGGGTGGTTGAGCTACATAAACCTCTTCTTTTATAAAACCATTTAAAAATGTGCTTTTGACATCCATTTGAAATTACTTAAAATTATGAAAATATGCAAATGCACATAACATGCGAATGGATTCTAATCTAGCAACTGGGGCATAAGTCTCATCGTAGTCGATACCTTCTTTCTGATTGTATCCTTGAGCTACGAGTCGAGCCTTATTACGAGTCACTAAACCATTCTCATTCAGTTTATTTCGGAATACCCATCGGGTGCCAATGATCGGATGATCAATAGGCTTGGGAACAAGTTCCCAAACTTGATTCCGTTCGAATTGGTTTAATTCCTCTTGTATAGCATCTATCCAAAAATTATCACTACATGCTTCATCAATATTTTTGGGTTCAAACTGCGAGACAAAAGCAACACAATAAGCTATATCTTTATTAGAGGAGCGAGTACTTACAC
The DNA here is from genome assembly GCA_029216955.1 of Iris pallida. Lineage (NCBI taxonomy): Eukaryota > Viridiplantae > Streptophyta > Magnoliopsida > Asparagales > Iridaceae > Iris > Iris pallida. The sequence goes on from JANAVB010031619.1 coordinate 8,378,039, forward strand.
CCTTGGTAATCTCACCAATTACCAAGTCCTTTGGATGACTAGCCAAGAATCTCATCTCTTTTGGTGTAGTCTCAGGATTGCTAGTTCCGGCTTCTTTGCTTGGAGGTTCATCTGATGCCTGTTGTGATGGTTCTGTATCTTTGTGTGAAGGTTTTACAGTAGCTGTACTTGGTGTGATTATGTCTTCATTGTCATCATCGTCTAAGTGTTGATTTAGCTCATCAAACTTGACGTTGATAGATTCTTCAATGATCATGGTTCTTTTGTTGAAGACTCTATATCCTTTGCTCTTTGCTGCATAACCTCCGAGGCTAGCAACTCTGCTAGGACCAAATAAGTCCATATGTAGCAATTGTAGAGGTCTAGTAGTACATACAACGTTTACTGACTTGAAAGTGGATCGAGTAGCTTTGTTCTTTTCACATTGACTGCATATCGAATCCTTCTTGAATGTAATGTCCGGTAAACCATGTACTAGCTTCTTCGTGGATAATCTGGAAATAGTATCCATATTTGCATGACCGAGTCTCATATGCCACAGATGACCCTCATCGCTTTTAGCCATTAAACATCTACCTAAAATGTTAGTATCTTCCAACAAATAGAAAACATATATATTGTCTTCTCTAATACCTTCAAATATAGTACTACCAGTTGAAGTACAATTGTCTTTTACGAAGTTAATACCATAACCATGATCAGCTAAATGGCTTATGCTGAGCAGATTATGTTTTAACTCAGTAACAAGACAAACATCTTTAATCACTGGATAGGAAGCTTTACCAATATCACCAATACCGATTATATACCCTTTTAAATTGTTGCCGAAGGAGACGTATCCTTCTTTATTCCTCTTCGACAGTGTTGCGAATAATGAAGCGTCACCGGTCATGTGCCGTGAGTAACTGCTGTCAAGGATCCATTTGCTCCTAGCATGTGAAGGGCGTCCCACCTACAAAACAATTTGTAGATGAAACTCTTGGTACCCATTTCTTGTAGGGTCCTGACTGGTTAGTTTTCGGTATCCATTCATAAATATTTAAATCTACTAACTTTCTGATTCTACATGCAGAAGATATATGACCAATGAGGCCACAATAATGACATTTAGCATGTTGAGTGTTGAAAGCTGAGTGGTGTGCATGGTTGGTAGGTTTAGGTTTTCTAGTATAGAAGAAAGCATACCTATTATCCTGTTTGGGCATAACCTTTTCAGGCAAAGGTTTGATAGGGTTAGGTCTGACAGTGTTAGGTTTGGGAATATTCTGATTTTTCGGTAAGTGACACGTGTTAGGGTAGAAAGCAGCAGTCTCAGGCTGTTTTCCTAACCTAATTTCCAATCTTTTGGAAGTGTCATATAACTTAGTATAGTCAGAAGTGAGTGCTTCCATTCTGACTTGTGCACTTTAAAGACTTTTCTTCTCTTTAGAAAGTTCTTCTTTCAGTTGGTCAATAACCTTGTTTTTTTCTTCGGATGACTTGGTAGTCTCGTGTAATAAGAGCTTAATAGAAGAAAGCTCACCAGACTCACTAACATTATCTTTAACCTCAGCTAGTAGGTCGGTAAGTCTTCCTATTTCACCTTTGTACTCTTTGAGTACCTTTATAGAGTTCTGATACTTGCTACGCAGTTTTCTTTAATCACTTAACAGTTCACTGAAGGCTTCTCCAAATTGCTCAAAGGTGGAGTCATCATATGTATCAACTATAGGTTCAGAGAGTACCTGATTGGGTGCCATAAAGTATACATTTGCAGCGTCTTCTGATTGTTCATCTTCTGAGTCGCTGGCTTCACTTTCATGCCATATGCTAGTGTTGGCATACTTCCGAGATGTTGATCTCTTCAGGTTCCCTTTCTCGTATCTATTGCTCTTCTTGTTTGTTGATGAGTTTGTAGGACAGTCCTTCTTCATGTGTCCTTTCTTCTTGCAGCCGTAGAAGACAGTGCCATCTTGATACCAGCTGTTGCTGCCATTGTTCTCTTTTACCTTCTTCTCATATCTCAAGAATCTTTTGAATTTTCTTGCAAGGAGTGCTTGATCTTCAGCATCATATTCACTGTTGTCTGAATCATCTTCAGCAGATCTTCTGTGCTGAGCCTTGAAAGCGATCATCTTCTCCTTTGGTGCAGGCTCTTCAAAGTCTTATAGCTCTAGTTCATAAGTGAGTAGCTTACCCATGAGTACTTCAAGTGTCATGGTAGTGAGGTCGTTTCCTTCAATGATTGCAGTAGCCTTCGGAATCCAGTTCTTTGTAAGTGCTCGCAGGAGTTTGTGAATCTTTTCATGGTTACTGTAATCTTTGCCTAGGGAGGACAAAGGATTTACAATATCCAAGAATCTCTCGAACATCTGACTAACTGTTTCGTTGGGCTTCATTTTGAATGCCTCATACTCTTGAGTAAGTCTGCTGACCTTTGATTCTTTGACTTGAGTTGTTCCCTCATGTGTGACTTCAAGAAGTTTCCATACTTCATTTGCAGTTGTACAGATAGATACCTTGTTAAATTCAGTTCTATCTAAAGCAAAAAAAAATAAAGCGTTAATAGCACGTGCGTCAAGACTGGCCTTTTTCTTTTCTTCCTCTGTATATTTGTCATGGGATTTTTCAGCTAAAACTCCATCGACATTTATACGAGGTGGCTTTTTATAGCCATCAATAACTACAGACCATAAGTCAAAATCAAGAGATTTCAGAAAGAAACTCATACGTGTTTTCCAATAAGTGTAGTTTGTGCCGTCAAATAGTGGAGGTTTGTTTGTGGCTTGGCCTTCACTTGTGAATTTCACAGTTGCCATGTGTAAAGCTGTGATCTATATAAAATTGAATATAACTGTTGTTTTACTTTGCTTTACCTGTATAACCTGCTCTGAAACCAATTGAAGGAACGAAATCGAAAAGCAGAATACTCTAGAGGGGGGTGAATAGAGTAGGCAGCGGAATATTGCTAATTAAAAACTTGTTAGCAGTTAGATCACAGATAAAATAATAATCACAAAAGTAAATGACAGAATTTAAAAGTGATCAGAAGGCAAACGCAAACACCGAGATTTATACTGGTTTCTCTCTTGTGAGGACTAGTCCAGTCGGAAGAACTCTAGCTTCCATTTGAATCCACTATTGGAAAATCCCGCAAGTTTTCATACGAAGTCCTTGCAACTTCTACAGACGCGAGCTTTGATACGAAGAACTCGTCCAACTTCAATTGTGAAGAGTTAAATCTTCTATCAAGCCTCTGATTACAATCGCTCTTGAAACTTCTAGACCACACCGTACTGGCAAATCGACTAGAGGATTGTAACTGGCTTGGGATTTGAAAATGAAAGCTTTTAAAAACTCTTTGGAAGAATGTAAGCTTAAGAAGAAAAGAGATTGAAAGTGAATTGGTATTTTGAAATGATCGAAATGCTTCTCTATTTATAGTTTTTCCAAAGACAGAACTCTGACAGAATTCGGACAGAATTCGGACAGAACTCTTTGTAACAAACCGTAACTGAAGGATGACAAAGTTCAAAAATCCAACGTTCACTAACGTTCCAAATGGCCGAACTCTGGCCGAACTCGGCCCGAGTTCTCCTGGGGTTCTGCCAGTTCATTTTTGGAGAAAATAAATTTTGGCTCTTTGAAAGATCCTTCAGAAGCGTTTTGTAAAAAGAATGTTTTTCAAAAATGTAGGTCATTTGTATAGAATAGGATGGTTTTGAAAAACGTTTTCGGATAGCATATTTGCCAGTACGACTCGGTGTACAGTGTATTCTTAGACTCAATAAAATAAAAAATTATATTGCTTAACATGAAGTACATTCTGAATGGCAAATGGCTTCAGTCTTGAACATTGTTGATTTGATAACCATTGTTGAGCAGTGTCCAAAACGTCGTAGGTAAACATCTGAGTTGACTTGTATTTATATCGAGACAGAGTTTGATCAATTATTAAAATCAGGTTTGACCATAACCAATGGGCCAACATGTACGTGAGGGGTACGTCATACCAAGTTATACTAGGTTTGTTTTATGATACCAAGTGATATATAGCATCTTAATTTTTGGTGCAGAATCATTCACGTGGATTGGAACAATGAGTCGATACTTACTTGACCGTTCGTGAAATGTACTGTCACTTTATTTAACCCCTAATTAATTTCTATGTTTCCATCAATCTTACCAGATGGCACCCATGACCCGAGCACGTCGCTTGAGAGAGGCACAGATGGCTACTGAGGAGGTAGTGGTACCTCATGCTGCTGAGAAGGAAGTGCTTTCTGTCACGCCCCGACTCGGAATCACCCGAATCATCGTCCTCGCAGGGGGCGTGATGCCGCACGAGCCTGGAGTTGCGCTCGTGCAAGGCAAGATGACAAGTTCTCAAATGGTTATCTTTTGATTCGATATTAACAACAAATGGAAACAGAGTATACGAAACAATTCTCTTTATTGATATCTGAAACTGAGATTACAATGGCTTTCGATAGCCTAATAATATGTGCCAGATTGGCTACAACACTCAGGTTCTCTCTTGCCCACAAAGGATTTCACCGTTCCATACATCATGCCTTCTATATCTCGGCCGCATCAATCCAGCTGCGTAGTCCGAGCGTCAATGCGATAGCACGCTTCAATGCGCTTCGGCATTCCAAGCCTTAACACGTTCAAGCAACGCTTTGCCGCGAGCAATCCATTCCCTGCACCCTGCATGAAGCTGGTGGGGGATCAGTACGTTCGTCCTCGCATGTACTGAAGCAAAGATCATCTTTCCAAACCGACATTTTAATCTTTATATTGAATCATGCAACTTAGCTTATGATCTTGCTATGTTCTCCTTAGGGTCAATTTCATGGCATATTCGAAAGCGTAAAGCATGTTATCATAGCATCATGTTATCAAATTGAATGTACAAGCAACAAGCATTCTCGTGTTTGATTCGTGGCTTACCAAGTCGACGCACTCGCCCTTGCGTCCCTTGCACTGACGCAAGGTGAATACGCCTCGTTCCATCCCTGTCATGTTATAGTGCATCTCTAAGTAGGATCTATATGCGGGACGTACACGCGCCTACACTTTCAACCCATCGTTCCTTAGCTATATGCGGGTCGTTGGCGTATCCGTGCCGGAATGGACTAAAGGAGTTCCTTTCTTTTCTCTCCTTCTTTTCTCACTATTTGGTTGGGCTGCCGGCGTTTCACGGGTTGGGTCACTCTCCCAAACAACCGAAACGTTCCCGGTACATGCCATCATTTGCGGCTTCTCCCATCTTGTTTAAGGATGTGCGTCTACAAAGATTATCATCCCTCCGCGGCCAAATCGGTTCCGGGGACCTCCGGCATTTATCCGTTTGGGGGGATACTCGTGCACGAGTTAATATCACATTAATCTCGAGCCCATTCCAATCGACCATGCAACGCCCTATCATTCAACAGTTAAATTCAAACAACCAAACATAGTCTTGAGTCCGAGACTCAGACTTATCGTCTCGTATTTCTTCCCTTTAGCTTTCTATGTTCTTTCGTTTCGCACTTCGTTTCGATGATTCAATGGCATCGTGCCTCAACTCAATGCTCGTCAACCGAACGACCCGAAGGTCTCGAACACCTTTCGAGGCAACATGTCATATCTGACAGTTCCGCCACATTCATACCGCAACTGTATTCTCTCGCAACGAAGCCATCTTTTATTATCCCGTACACGTAGGCACGTTTCGACCGTACTTCCAATGTTCTACAACTTAGCATTCAATGTTCGGGCTTGCGCGCTAGGGCGCTCGCCTATTGTCTTTCAATGTTCTAGCCGTTCTAACTCGTGCGCAAAGGCACGGTATGGTTCATGCACTAAGGCACTTGCCGATTACAGTTATCCCATGTTCTTACGGCTTGCGCACCGAGGCGCTCGCCTTAGCGATATCCAATGTCCCATAGCGACTCGTGCATATTGATGCACATTTCATTTCAATTGTTCTAACTTAGTGTTCGACTCACACTATGATTTTATCTCCGATCGGCCACGCCCGTGGCGTCGATAGGTTAACTTTAGCATACAATGATATATTTGACTTATCGAATGAAGGAGTAAAAAGAAGTCAATCCTCCCACCTTGAGTCGATACGCCTTCGTCGTTTCGCCGAGCCGATGCGGCTCGATTCCCTAACTTTGTTGCACGGCCACTCTCCTGACTTAGCCATTTGAGCACTTCGTGCTTCGTTGAGTTATACGTCCAATTCGCCTTAGCATGCCCAAGTCTTAGCCCGTCGCAAGGCGACGATTTGATTTCGCGGACCCCTTACTAAATATTGCAAAAGATCGACCTCTAATATTTTCCCGTCAAAGTATGACCTGCACACGAAACCAACTAAAATCAATACTTGCTTCGATTCGGACTTACGCCTTGGTCGATTCAATTTCTTAGAATCTTTGAGCCGATTCAATGCACTCATCCTTCGGGGCAACGCGGCACTTCGTATCGATTCACTCGATGCATTCTTAGGGACAAGGCAACTCTTCGCATCGACATAGTCCGATGCATTACTCGGGTCGACGTAACTCTTCGCATCGACTTAGTTCGATGCGTTGCTCGTGACAACTTAACTCTCGTATCGTTTTGCATCGATACATTCCTTCGGTCCACGCGACTCGTTGAGTCAACGCTTCAGCGTAATGCGCCGTGCGGAGCAGGGCATTACAGAATATACCACTCAAAACAAGGTTCGTCCTCGAACCAAAACCAACACTCTGAATAAGTGTTTTATAGATCGTTTCACGATCTCATCCCACCAATGTTGTTCGATTTCTTACAATCACGCAAGCTTTTCACTAGCATTTCAAAGTCATCCCTGCAGCTCGATTTGAATTTTGTATACAACTCGATTTGGATTTGTACCTATATTCAAGGCGTCCCGAAGATATGTGTATTTCGACCAAGTCCAGTCGTAGCAAATTAGAATAAAGCTGACAGGTAAATTTCAATCCTATGCTTGCCATCTCGTACTCTCGATCGGACTTATCCATAGTACTTGTTCTCGCAAATTTTATTGCATAACGCTATGCGATTCAAAATCGCATTTCTTATTTCGTATGTTTCATATGGACTACCAACTCTATGCGTCGCGTCAAGCCATCGCGCATCCAATCACAACGAGCCTCCGCAACGCCTTGCGTTCGACGTCGCTGTCCAACTATTTCCGAAGTCTCGCTTGCAACTTGTCTCGATACGATTTTCTTCGTTGACTTGCAAATGCATCAACATTCAGGGCTACGCCCGATAGGTTACTTTCCAAGGCACCGTGCTTAGATTCTCCCGACGCAAGTTTAAATTGACATTGCACAAAGGCCATAATCTATCCGACACGAAAGTTTACATCAAGGCGATGGTGCTCAAGGCAACGATCGCCTTGACACGAATGTCTTAACGACGCGTCTTACATTCAATTTCCTAACGAGTAGGAATTCACTAGCCAAATTCCCAACTTATCCGTCTCACAACATCGAACATAATTTCGATTCACGTAAGCTCAATTGCAAGGTGAATCCGGATCTAACGACATGACTCGTAAGCCATTCCCTTATCGTTCTCTCTCGTGCATAACACGTTCCTCGCAATCGCCTAGACTTATCATCAACATGCACCGTGTTATATTTGTTATCGGTGCAATCCCATATGCGATATCGCATGGGTCATCTTATGGTCTGCAGTATTCAATTTGATTTGGCGGTCAAGTCTTCTAGGGTCAGCTGCCCCGAAGCTACGCTCGATAATTGTGGATCATTAACGAAGGACAGTTTAATACGAACCATGCTATATCTTATTTCGGAGCCAAATCACGTTCCGACGATTTTATGCGAATACCCAATTTTGGACACAACCATTTCTATCGGCGCAACTGATGCGCAACTATCCTCCGAGTCAAGTCATGCACTAGCGTCGATGATTCTGATATTCACGGCGCATCTACTCGCCTCGAGTTCGAGTCTATCTTATTTGCGGGTCGGCACACGAGATGCTATACGCATCGAGCAATCATCGATGACTTATAGTCTCGTCTTGATTAATCACAAAATTTACGATCAACCAAGTTCGTTCATTCTCGTATCCTTACTTACAAAAAAATTTTGATAGCGCAAGGCGCACTCCATTTTGTATTCTCACATCGTGCTTATGTTTTCTTGCGTATCGATCTTGATAGTTCATATCAATTTCGATAGCAATTAGGTCGACTTCGAATCCGTTTCAACGTCGAGTTACCTCGCATCGCATATGCCCAAGTTCGCCACAAACTTTTCTATACGCATCAACTTGTTTTCCGATTTGTCGCATCCCGCTATACTTTGATCGCGTAACTGAGTTACCGATTATCCAACATCGAGCCCTCAAGTTATACGATCACGCCCTCTAAGTTTCGCGTGTTTTCCAGTCGTACTCAAATGAGTGTCGTCGTAACGTAACCAACTATTTCTTAGGCACGATTTCTCACGTCAACCAACTTTCTTACCGGAGTCGCACATCGTGCGATTCAATTTCAATGTTTGCATCGCCTAACATTTCTATCGAGATCGCAAGTCGTGCAATTCGATTCGTCTCGCCCAACATTTCTACCGAGATCGCAATTCGTGCGACTCATTTGTAAGCTCGAGTATTCCTTTCCGTCGATCCGATTATTGCGTCAAGGCATAATCGTTTCGCTAGTCTCGGTCGTCCGACCGACTTATCATTCTCGTCCGACGTATCGTTCATTGATACGAGTCTCGCCTTATCGTCCCAACCGAATTTCGAAGAACACTTGCATCAACATACCGTCATACAAATTTTCAATCGAGTCTCGGTACTCCCCCGTCCGTTGCGGACAAACTTTCCGCAATTCTTACAAAGCGTCGATACAATTTATCGCACAAGTGCTATACCATATACCACTCGAAATCGAGTCATTGATCGCCTATGTGGTATGGCATATACCACTCGGAATTCAAGCCATTTCCCTCGCATTATACTTAGTATAGGCCGACATTCTCTTCCGACTCACGATTTTCGCAGTGATCGTGCTTGATCACAACCGTAACTTTGATTCTATCAAAAATCCGACACGATTCGGTCAATGTTCTCGTTTGCCAACATAAGTTTGGTGTGCAACCGAACGATTCGTTCTATCGATTTACGATTTCAATTCTTTCCTTACGTTGCATCTCGTGCAACAATTTATTTAGACACGCGTTGCACCCCGTGCAACAAATTTTACTTCCGATACGCGTTGCATATCGTGCTACGATTCATTTTCGACACTTTCGTTTCACTTTGTACAACGATTCATTTCTAATTTCCTTTGCACTTCGTGCAACGATTAATTTGATATGCGTTGCGCCACGTGCAATGATTTTCACTTTTCAATACGCGTTGCACATCGTGCAATGATCATTTCCGATATTTACCGCACCTCGTGCAACGAATTACTCTCGACTTTCCAAGTCAATGCACAATCTGTTTAACACATTCGGTATTGGCTTATCACTTCTCACTTTCATTTTAACGCATATTCACCATTACTCGTTACACTTCGTACATTATTTTATTTCTCATTCAACATGTTATATTGCCACAGTATCTCAAATCGTATTCCACAATTTGTTGCGCTTGCAGCAACTAACATTTTTACGGCTCGTTTGCATTTAATGCAATATACCCTTCGCGACTTTCTTAGCAAACATCATGTAATTTCCGAAACACATGCGGCAAAATTATACAATTTGTATTAGACTTATTGTATGGAACATCCAGTGCGGCATCGAGTAGAGTCAAGAGTGATATCAAGTGGTGGTGGGCAACTTTTCGAATTGTGATGAAGCAAGCGTCCAGAGGAAATTGAGCCTAGAGCTCTGATACCAATTTGTCACGCCCCGACTCGGAATCACCCGAATCATCGTCCTCGCAGGGGGCGTGATGCCGCACGAGCCTGGAGTTGCGCTCGTGCAAGGCAAGATGACAAGTTCTCAAATGGTTATCTTTTGATTCGATATTAACAACAAATGGAAACAGAGTATACGAAACAATTCTCTTTACTGATATCTGAAACTGAGATTACAATGGCTTTCGATAGCCTAACAATATATGCCAGATTGGCTACAACACTCAGGTTCTCTCTTGCCCACAAAGGATTTCACCGTTCCATACATCATGCCTTCTATATCTCGGCCGCATCAATCCAGTTGCGTAGTCCGAGCGTCAATGCGATAGCACGCTTCAATGCGCTTCGGCATTCCAAGCCTTAACACGTTCAAGCAACGCTTCGCCGCGAGCAATCCATTCCCTGCACCCTGCATGAAGTTGGTGGGGGATCAGTACGTTCGTCCTCGCATGTACTGAAGCAAAGATCATCTTTCCAAACCGACATTTTAATCTTTATATTGAATCATGCAACTTAGCTTATGATCTTGCTATGTTCTCCTTAGGGTCAATTTCATGGCATATTCGAAAGCGTAAAGCATGTTATCATAGCATCATGTTATCAAATTGAATGTACAAGCAACAAGCATTCTCGTGTTTGATTCGTGGCTTACCAAGTCGACGCACTCGCCCTTGCGTCCCTTGCACTGACGCAAGGTGAATACGCCTCGTTCCATCCCTGTCATGTTATAGTGCATCTCTAAGTAGGATCTATATGCGGGATGCACACGCGCCTACACTTTCAACCCATCGTTCCTTAGCTATATGCGGGTCGTTGGCGTATCCGCGCCGGAATGGACTAAAGGAGTTCCTTTCTTTTCTCTCCTTCTTTTCTCACTATTTGGTTGGGCTGCCGGCGTTTCACGGGTTGGGTCACTCTCCCAAACAACCGAAACGTTCCCGGTACATGCCATCATTTGCGGCTTCTCCCATCTTGTTTAAGGATGTGCGACTACAAAGATTATCATCCCTCCGCGGCCAAATCGGTTCCGGGGACCTCCGACATTTATCCGTTTGGGGGGATACTCGTGCACGAGTTAATATCACATTAATCTCGAGCCCATTCCAATCGACCATGCAACGCCCTATCATTCAACAGTTAAATTCAAACAACCAAACATAGTCTTGAGTCCGAGACTCAGACTTATCGTCTCGCATTTCTTCCCTTTAGCTTTCTATGTTCTTTTGTTTCGCACTTCGTTTCGATGATTCAATGGCATCGTGCCTCAACTCAATGCTCGTCAACCGAACGACCCGAAGGTCTCGAACACCTTTCGAGGCAACATGTCATATCCGACAGTTCCGCCACATTCATACCGCAACTGTATTCTCTCGCAACGAAGCCATCTTTTATTATCCCGTGCACGTAGGCATGTTTCGACCGTACTTCCAATGTTCTACAACTTAGCATTCAATGTTCGGGCTTGCGCGCTAGGGCGCTCGCCTATTGTCTTTCAATGTTCTAGCCGTTCTAACTCGTACGCAAAGGCACGGTATGGTTCGTGCACTAAGGCACTTGCCGATTACAGTTATCCCATGTGCTTACAGCTTGCGCACCGAGGCGCTCGCCTTAGCGATATCCAATGTCCCATAGCGACTCGTGCATATTGATGCACGTTTTATTTCAATTGTTCTAACTTAGTGTTCGACTCACACTATGATTTTATCTCCGATCGGCCACGTCCGTGGCGTCGATAGGTTAACTTTAGCATACAATGATATATTTGACTTATCGAATGAAGGAGTAAAAAGAAGTCAATCCTCCCACCTTGAGTCGATACGCCTTCGTCGTTTCGCCGAGCCGATGCGGCTCGATTTCCTAACTTTGTTGCACGGCCACTCTCCTGACTTAGCCATTTGAGCACTTCGTGCTTCGTTGAGTTATACGCCCAATTCGCCTTAGCATGCCCAAGTCTTAGCCCATCGCAAGGCGACGATTTGATTTCGCGGACCCCTTACTAAATATTGCAAAAGATCGACCTCTAATATTTTTCCGTCAAAGTATGACCTGCACACGAAACCAACTAAAATCAATACTTGCTTCGATTCGGACTTGCGCCTTGGTCGATTCGATTTCTTAGAATCTTCGAGCCGATTCAATGCACTCATCCTTCGGGGCAACGCGACGCTTCGCATCGATTCACTCGATGCATTCTTAGGGACAAGGCAACTCTTCGCATCGACATAGTCTGATGCATTACTCGGGTCGACGTAACTCTTCGCATCGACTTAGTTCGATGCGTTGCACATGACAACTTAACTCTCGTATCATTTTGCATCGATACATTCCTTCGGTCCACGCGACTCGTTGAGTCAACGCTTCAGCGTAATGCGTCGTGCGGAGCGGGGCAATACACTTCCTCCTACTGCTGAGGAGGTGATACCTAAAGCAGATATCAAGGTTAAGGAAGAAGTGTTTTCTCCTACTATTAAGGCGGAAGTGATTCCTAAAGCCGAGATCGCTATGAAGGAGGAAGTGACACCAGAAGACAGTTGTACCGGGAGTTCCAGTCATCCAGCCCCTATAGATGATCTTGCTGCATGGACCCTTCTTACGCGCGGTGGCTGAGGGAGTGCTATCTGCCCCAACATAGAGGGTAGAATTATATATATAATATGACTTTTGACCAGATTTGTTTCCGGTATACTTATTTAGAATTGGATGTTTCTGGATGTTATTATGTAGACTTGGTTATTTTCTAGACATGGATGTTTCTGTGATATGTTAAATGCATGGTTATTATCTACAAATTCAACAGAGGGTTGCTCCGGGTTTATTTTTTATAAACTTTGATATGCTAAATGCATGCATATTTGATTTAGAATCTATATTACATGTCTTGTAGATATCTATTTTTATCAGGTATGGAAGGACGAAAAGGATCGTACCTCGGTGCATCCCGTGCCGGTAGAGGTTTCACTAGTGGACAGAGTGGTACTCTATTATTGGATGATGGTTCCGGACCCTCATCTCCTAGTACTCTAGTGTACCAATCACTCAGATCTTCGACTGCGTCAACGGTACGTGGCAGTACTCCTGTGACGGACAGTTTCAGGCCTGATCCTAGCCCGTCCAGCATTCCTCTTGCGGACGACACTATGGAGATGGAGGAGCGAGTGGAGGAGGTCGCACCTACGCTGTCTTCATATGATCCTAGTGATCCCTATGTGCCCCTCCGGACGAGATGAGGATGGAGATTTGGTCCGACGGGCCTATAAAGTGAGTTAATTAGTTAACATTTATTTATACTTATATCAATCATGAATTTAATTATCGTTGTGTAGATATCGTCCCCCATCAGTTCAGAGGGCATTGGGGCTATTTTTGAGGTCCAACTATTGGGGGCCTTGGATCAACTACTCGGATGCTTCGGACGAGACGAAGACATATTGGTTTACCCACTTCAAGGTAACTAAAGTATATTGCTTTTAGTATAAATCATAATTTATGTATATTATATAACTAAATAATTTAATTCTTGTAAAAAAAATATTTTTATCCACCACACCGGGCTGAGATGATCGAGAAGCAATTTTTTGCCGTTGCCGCCAAGTTGATTCGGGATGCGATCGACGACCAGAAGGCTCGAGAGGGCTAGATTCGACGACCAAGTTGATTCAGGATGCGATCGATGACCAAGTTGGATCACGCCTGAGCAGTGGACTGCGATGAGGGCTAGATTCGACGATCCTAGGTACAAGGAACGGTCGGAGAAGGCGAGACGGCTAGGACGAGGGCAGGAAAGTGGTGTGGTAGCTCGATTCCCATGACAAAACATTTCTGTCGCCTGGTATGTATTTTACGGTAATATATTATTTTAATGAAAGTAGGAATAAATTTTCAATTTCAATGACAAGCATATTATTATAACAGATAATGAGGGGTAAGAATCCCAACATAGTGACCGTCTTCCTGGCCACCCATCGGAAGGACGGAAAGCTCATTGATGATAGGGCCACGAAAAGCGTACTTTTCTAGGATGAGTATCTTAGGCTAGAGCGTGAGAGTGCATATGCGGGAGGAGGGGCTGGTACTTTTTTGCAGCCCCCTGTGGCTCGAACGATGGACGAGCTCTGGATGACCATCGTTGGTGGTCTTCAGAGGGTACATACTACGGTACAGGATTGTACGGTACCTTTGTGGCGACGTAGTCATCCAGGGCCCCCTCTGCCAGTGTGCATTCCCCACAGCACTCACAGGAGTCGGTCCGAGTGGAGGAACTCTATATGAGCCTTATTGTACAACCCGGATATAATGGAGGATCCGAATCCTGATGCAAAAGAGTTCTACGAATTTGACAGTATACAATAAGGCTCATGTAGGCGGGCCCTAAACCCTAATTATGTACAATCGGCAATATAAGATATATAGTTTTAGAAATTTGACGGGACATGGGACACGGACCCTAAACCCTAATTATCTACAATAAGGCTCATGTAGAAGCTTCAATATGCGAAGCGTACATCATTGAGGAGGTTTCTAACTTTTGCTCGATCTACTTCGATACTCATGTCCGAACAAATCGGAATAGAGCGCCGAGGAATGATGAAGGTGATATAAATGCACCGAACGAAGGGATCCATACAATCTTTAATGTGGGGGGCAAGCCGACAAGTGCGACTAAATTACGGTGGTTGGATGACGATGAGTTTGAAGCCGCACATCGGTATATATGCCTCAATAGTGGTATCCAAGAGATGGAAGATATTGAAAAGTAAGCGATACTATTTAGTCATTCTAAATTCGATATTTAGAAGTGTGCTAATGTTTCTCCCTATTATTATAGTACTTTTAGAGCTGAGATTAGAATGGAAAGACCTGATATTGATGATGATGATCTTGCTAGAGAGGTCGATATGAAGTTTCTGTCGTGTTTCCAAAATTATGTAAGGATTATAATCAGTAGCCATTCTAAATTCGATATGTTACTACCCACACTTTGTCTAATGACTTTTCTGATACTACCCACACTAGGTCTTCCGTCCTGGTACACAGTTGCAGAACAAAGGGCTAAGAGCAATTGCTATTGGACCGAGAAAGAAGGCGAAGTGTTGGAGCGAGCAATTTCTTTCAGATTTTTCTATGGCGTCGAGAGGTCGACGTTGACTGACGTTTGCAGCTTGGATCTTCATTAAGTCCGTCGAGAGGTCTTCATCATGCCCGCCGAGAGGTTTCCATCACGCCCGACGACCTAGATTTACTGTACCAGTACTTTCTTGTATTAAAATATTTTAGATATGTGTATTAATATTTCTTATATTAAAACATTATTCGTATGTATGTATGAAGCTAATTTTGGATATGTGTGTATGTGTTGTATTAAAACATTTGGGATACGTGTGCATAAAATAAAGAATTTGCAGGAAACACAAATACTGATACGTATGCCTACTGTAAAACTGTCGACAGGGATAAGGACTGCTGGAAACACGAATACTGATATTGTATTTGGAAACTGTTTATATGACTGTATATTGTGTGTGTAACTGTCGACAGGGATATGGAGTGTAGGAAGCACAAATATTGACATGCAATATTGTATTTAGCGACGGAATGGCGGCTGAACAATGACAAAAAACCTGGAACATTACAGGCTAGCGACGGAACAGCGACAATTTTTCTGTCGCTATATGCCTAGAAATTTTACTTTGCAGGCTACCGACGGAATAGCGATTGTAGTTTCCGTCGCTAAGGTTCTGGAAAATATTATATTCCAGTATAGAAACTGAATAGCGACGTAAGTTTTACTTACTATTCCGTCGCTATGTTCTTGTCCGACACCAAAAGCGTATCGGAAACATCTTAGCGACGTAATTTTCTGTCGCTAGCCCGTCGCCACTCTCATGCTGAATTACGCTGCTGCGACGTCGGTAGTTCGTCGGTAACTATAGCGACAGAGTTTCCGTCTCTATTAGGTCGTATTTTCCAATAAATAGCGTGACGCTAAATGCGTCACTAATCAGTCACTATTTTCGACAAACTAGCGACTGATTTAAATTAGCGACACGTGATTTTTCGACAAACCATTTATGTCGCTAATATGTCGCTATTTGGCTTTAGCGACGGAAAAATGACTTTTAGCGACGGATCCCACCGTCGCCAAAAGCCTATTTTTTGTAGTGCTTCTCCTCTACCTCTGTCCGACTTCATCCGAACTGGTACCTTTTTCATCGGACACATGCAAGGGTGGACCTTCGATTTGCGTGAGCCTGGACCCGACTTCTTCGTCGCGGTGGCCGAAGTCAGAGGTAGACGCCCTTATAAGGGCGGAGGAGTGAGCTCGACTCACGGTACTTCAACAAGGTGAAGGAGAGCAACAAAAATGGTCGGAGGACGCCAAGATCTGTCCCTACTTCCACCATCTCGATGCGCTCTACCGCAACATGCTTCCCAGCAGCAGTGGCGGTGGCGGAGCTTACCATCTGAATTCGAGCCCATTTTCAAACCCTACATCAGTCACGCCACCATCACTACAACAACAACAGCAGCTGCCGCCGTTGATGAGTCAAGGAGAAATGGATATGAAGAAAAGCAGTGGGCCGATAAAATGAGTTACCACTTTCTTCGGAGACGACAACGCCGGTGGCAGCAGAAACAATAGTACTAGTGGCATAAATGAGAAGGTTAGCCGTGACGGTTGAAAATATAGTACTCCAAATTGTGAGCTTGTGACGACTAGCGGCAGCGAAAACAGTAGTACTAGTGGCACACGACGACAGTGTCGGCGGCAGCGGAAACAGTAGTACTAGTGGATATGTTGCTTGATTATTTACTTGAATTTTTGTTACTTTTTGAGTTTTTTTTACTCTTTGATTAATGCTTTTATTTAAATTTTTTAATTTTTGATATACAAAATATTATCTATCCAAGTACTAAAAATTAAATTTAAAGACAAAAAGTAGTATAAAATTCAAAAATTTACACATTTTACTTTTTAGATATAAAAAATTACTTTCCGTACTTCCTCCCCGTTACATCTATCCAAACAGGACACATTCTTCGAAACAAAAATATAGAAGAAGAATCAATTAACAGACTGGAGATTTTAAATCCCAAATTTTAGCATGTGAGCAAAAGTGGAGTTGGGCACAAACTATGAATAAACAAGCACGTTTCCAGCATGTTTTTTAAATACTTAAATTTAATAAATAAATTAATAGTATTTATAGATAATTATTAACAAAAGACTTTCTACAGAGTAACAATATTAGTTAAATTCGATGGTGGATGTTTTTGAAAATTAGAGAGATTCAACTAGCCAGACCATCTAAAATCTCCATTGATTTTTTTTATCAATGGAAACGCCAGACGTTCTAGCGTTTCCACGACGAAAACGTTGTAAGGTCGTGTGTTTTTTTTGACAAAAATGTCAGGTTGTCTGGTATTTTGTGACAAAAATGGCAAACAATTCCAAGTTTTCGTAGTACGCAATTTTGCAATTTCTCCTATGACTGCAGACTTAATAAGCAAAAAATAAAATAAATAAAAATTGAGAAGAAAAAAAATCTAACTCTCATCCTTGTTAAATGAAATGGTCTACTTCCATGGACAATGACATATCAATCTTCGCCAGATGAATAAACTTAGTTTTACAAGAGAATGATGTTGTATATTTTCTCACAAGTCACAACCCAACCATAAAACAGCTTGAGTTTATATACATACTCTTTTTCCACATCTTGCAAGGACGCGATCTCTCCCCTAGACCTTCCGTTAACAAAACCAGAAATATAGTAGGGGATCGATAGTGCCAACGTTCCCAGTTAAGAGCTAATCGGATCAATGACTAGGGACATACAAATAAGTTAGGATTCAAGATATGTCTCAACATTATCCCATAAAACTAATTATCTTGTTTTATAAAAAAAGATTAAAAAAAATACAAAAGTAAATAAGAAGACATGAAATTAATAGATAGGGAGTGATAGATTTTTACTGCAAAAACTAATTTGTTAGGTGGAATTGTAAAAATGCTACCGACATTTTTGTCATGAAAAAGCCAGACGATTTGTCATATCAACATCAAAATACGGAAGTGTGAATTTATCCACTTCCAACATACAAAATATTATCGACCCAGATATTAAAAATCAGTTTTGAGACAAGAACTAACATAAATTTAAAATGGTAAATTGCAAACAAATTCGCATTAGATCGCCATCTTTTGCATAGAAAGACCTATTAGCCAAAATTAGCAAATAAAGATCCCGCAATATATGACTTGTTCAAAATGGTCCCTACCGTCCGATAGACGTTAGAAATGGCCTTAATGACATTTTAGAAAAAAAAAAAAAAACTAAACTACCCTCCACCCTTCCATACCAGCCCCACCTTCCCTACCAAACCCCCCTCCCTTTCCTTCTGTCAGCCAGCCCCCCTCATCCCTCCGCTGGCCAGCTTCCCGCCCCTCGTGTCTCCTCCCCGCCACCCTCCTCCTCCTCCCCACGTCTCCTCCCCGTCTCCCACCACCGGAGAGAGGGAGGAAGGGGGAAGAGTGGAAGAAGGGTAAATTGGTCATCACAGTCCCAACTTAACACCAGTTAGCAGAAATAGGATCATTTGAGCATAATTAAAACGTAATGGATTTTTCAAAGCAATGAGTCTTTAATTGCATTTTGGGTAAAGTGCATTTAAACCCTCCTTAGATGCACGAAAATGCAAATAAAGACTCACTGATCCGAAACACCCAACTAGATACGAAAATGCTCAAATCACCCCCTCCGCTAACTTTTCTGTTTACGGGTGTTAAAATGGGGTTGTTTTGACCATTTTGCCCCTGGGCTATCTAATATTAACTTGTTAAAAACGGTTAGTTCTAAAATTATTTTGTTAAAAACGGTTACGCAAAAATACTTGTTAAAAAGTGGATAAATATTAACAAAGGGAAAATGGTCTTTGCTAGTAAAATTATTTATTAAAATTATTTTAATTAGTATTAACTTGTTAAAAATGGTTAGTTTCATCAAAAAAATGGATAAATATTATTTAAAATTATTTTGTCATAAATTATTTTTTATATAACAAATATATAAATATTTTTGGGAAAAATAAAACTGATAAATACAAAAAAAATCAATTCTTAAAAAATAGAAATGATAAAAAACTGGAAAAAAAAACCAAATAAAAAACAAAAAATACTATTAAAATATGGAAAAAATAAAAAATAGACAAAATATTCCAAAAAACCAAAAAATGAGGATAAATCTTAAACAATGAAAAAAGACAAAAACAAAAACTATAC
Source organism: Iris pallida (assembly GCA_029216955.1). Classification (NCBI taxonomy): domain Eukaryota; kingdom Viridiplantae; phylum Streptophyta; class Magnoliopsida; order Asparagales; family Iridaceae; genus Iris; species Iris pallida. The sequence goes on from JANAVB010031619.1 coordinate 8,397,202, forward strand.
AAATTTGAAAATAAAAGTCACTCTTAAAAAACTAGAAAAGATTATTAAAAAGATGAAAAAAAAATATGAAATAAGAACTAAAAAAATGGAAACAAAAAACAAAATATTAAAAAGATTATTAAACAAAAATCAATTCTCATGCTTGACGTCATTTTCGAAAATAAATGTTTATAATCTAAATAGTAGGTTTTCATCTTAAATTTTTTCTGGAAAAAAAAATCTTTTAACAAATGTCCGGTTAGTCCTGAACTTGTATCGTAATTATTTATTAGTCATGACTATTATCGTAATTATTTATTTATTAATTCTAGAAAAGATTATTAAAAAGATGAAAAAAAATATGAAATAAGAACTAAAAAAATGGAAACAAAAAACAAAATATTAAAAAGATTATTAAACAAAAATCAATTCTCATGCTTGACGTCATTTTTGAAAATAAATGTTTATAATCTAAATAGTAGGTTTTCATCTTAAATTTTTTCTGGAAAAAAAAAATCTTTTAACAAATGTCCGATTAGTCCTGAACTTGTATCGTAATTATTTATTAGTCATGACTATTATCGTAATTATTTATTTATTAATTCTAACTGAAATTGTAAATCTTGGTACAAATTTATTTTTATCACATTTATTATGACAAATAACTTAAATATTACTAAACATGTATGTCGAAGCATGGTCCGGGTTCAGTGGCTGCCACCGCCTTTGTCGATTATCTACGAATAGGCTTCCATAATTTCTATTTGGACGTCTTGGAAAAAAAAGGAATAAGTAAAAAAAGCTTCAAACATTAAATGAGAGCAAATAAGTAAAAAAAAAAAAGAATATAAAAAAAATTTGCAGTTGGATTTGAGATCTGTAGGTAAGAAAAAGTTTCAATATATTAAATAAGAGCAAATAAGTAAAAAAAAAAAAGAAATATAAAAAAACTATATTATTTTTCCTTCCAACCAACCGGTCAAAAAATAGAAAATATAAAGTTTAGGTTTTATGTTTCAAACAAACATTGTCTTATACATAGAGAATGAAAAAGAGCCAACAGCCAAATGTAAGCATTAGGGGTATTTTGGGAAGTGCACTTTTTTTTAATCCAAAAAATGGCCTCTAACGGCTGTTCTAACGTCAATTTGACGGAAAGGGGTATTCTGCGCAAAACAGGGTTTGTGGGAGGTGCAAACTGCTTTAAGTTTTCTAAAAAGGTCTTATTTTGCGAACGAGGCAACTCTAAGGAGGGTTTAAATGCACTTTACCCTTGCATTTTTCGTAGATCTAAGAGGAGATTTTTTGCAATTTACCCAATTTAAAAACATACCCATTTCATTTTCAGTACAGAAAGGATTACCTCCCTACTTCTTTTCCATTGTACATATCCAAACATGGACTCAGTCTTGGAAAAAAACATAAAGGAATAATAAGCTCTTGTGAGCAAAAAGTGGAGGTGGGCACTTAATATGAATAAACAAGCACTTCCAGCATGTTTTTTTAAGTACGGCTTATCGTTCTAAATTTATTTTGCACTTTTAGGGTCTAATGTCTTTCAACTTTCATAATAAATAAAAGGAATAATAAGCTCTTGTGACTCAATCAATTGATTTTTCGCCACTCAACTAGAACTTTTATGCCTCTCTCTGTTGACCACAAGGGTCACTCTGGTTCCGGACCGGCCCACGGGGTTGGGTTGTCCTATCCAGAGCTAGATTTAGTTGTCCCTTGATCTTTATTGTAGGTCGATCCTGAAGGATCACCCGAAATTCTGACCTGTATTGGATCATGCTAAGTTTGGGTATTGCCCAAGCAGAGGAGGGTTGTCCAAGCCCGAAGTCTTGTCTGGCTTTAGTGAACGAAAGCACTATATAAGCACATATATCTACTCTGCTATGCGGCCCATTCTTTGTCTCTATCATTCTAACCTAGCCGAAAGAAACGGATGAAGGGAGCTCAATCCCACGAGCTCGACATCCCGCTGACGGCTAGCATGCTGTGGGGGGTCTACGGCACCCTCCGCCTCGCCGGTCTCATCGTCAAACTGCTTCCCGGCCACAGTACGAAGATTGATGTCGAAGAAGGGGATGGTGGCGCCGGAAGTATTCTTTGCAAAACCTTCGCTGCAGGTTTTCATATCTGTCAAGACTCGCACCCAGTATATGGGCACGATAAGTGGATATGTCCAGCCTACGCCGCAGTGTCGGCGGTAGAACGATGTTCTAGGTCACAATCACAACTATCATAAAATAATGTACTCTCCAAACGGAGGATAATCACAAGAGGATACAATCTCAATCAAAAAACTAGAGGAAGATAATCAGCACGATAATAAAGATATGAAATCCACAAGAGAAATACAACAGAATGAAAAGTCTCGGTGTTATCAACACCATAAACAATATCTCAATACAATCCCAAATGTCTCATAAAGCTAGATAATAAGATAAGTCTAGACTAAGCTAATGGAAAGTCCTCAGCGACTACTGGATCCTCCTGAGGGTCCAGTTTACCTGTGTCAACTAGGCCCGCCCATAGTAAGTATCGCAGCAATCCTCATCATCTGTAATATTTTCAACAGGTCCGGTCAGGACAGGAAGGAATACATATCTCTCAAATAGTTCATAACATGAAAGGAAAATATGAACAAGCTATAGAATAATATATATAAAATATTGTAAAGAAATAGTAAAGAGACTGTAAAAAGAATAACATGATATAGTAGAAACAGATATACATGATATAGATAAGAAGACTGAACTAACTACGTGATTTAGATCACATGTTTGGTTAAACAGGCTTAGGTTATACATGACCTAAATCTAATTTGGAGTTGTACATGATAATGGTATAGATCACATAACCAAATAAATACTCCCCCTGCACCAATCAGTACACAAAGACCTGTCCAGGTTATGTTATTGCACATGAAAGTAGTGTGTCACATGGATAGCTAGTCCACATGAATACTGGGTTATACATGAAGGCTCACATGATCATGAGTGTACATGAATGTCACATGAGTAAACATGAATAAATACGAATATAAAGAGTAGACGATGCACATGATAAAGTACACGGGCACAATATACCCGATGTATCCGAGGGGATAACATCGCATGAAGAGATCCATATAGTACTAATCCGTGATAACATCGTGACAGCAACAAGTAAACTAGTCTATGTCATGCCCCAGAACCAGAATACCGGAGAGCGGGGGAATGACTCAGCCAGCTACGTATTACGGGTAGATGAATACCATATAATACGATCAATGTTGTCTAACCGACGAGGGGGTGTATACTACATGAAAGTCTCACTAGGGTTACTCGACATATATTTTCTCAATCATTCAATCAAGAAGCAGTAATAGAGAACATGTAAGATAAAGCAGTAAGGAATTCTAAATGCTCAGTCAAAATGTTCTTGAGGTCTGGCGGTACAAAACATAGCCAGATGGTATAGCAAGGTATACACAATCGTTATCAGCTGCAGTCTGACTTAGTTACAATTATATAAAGGTAAGTGTAAGACAGTCCGACTACCATGTCGGTGCCAAGTGGCAAAATGTAAAGTAAGTAGCAAAACGAGCAGGGAAGTAAAGAACCCACTCGTGTCCTCCTGCGATCATCCCTCTAGTATTGACCATATTGGAGGTAGAAGTAAACTGAGTCCTCGAGAACTGGCTCTAAATCTGGTCATGCAAAACCAGAGAGGTTAGAACTCTAATAGCAAGTGCCACAAGGAAGCACGATATGAGAACTAAAACCCATGGTAAGAGTTAAGGATATGATAAATAAATCTTCACTTGCTACTGGGGTTCACACAACATCACGACACTTTAAACCAACTTCCCAACCAAACAAGGACAGAAGTTGACCCGTCATGTCCTGACATTCTGATCCTCTCAGTAGTTAACGGAGTAGGTACAGTACACAAACAAATGAATTTAAACGACAATACAACTACTACGGCTTGCTAATTATAAGTTCCAAGTTATCCTGGAAATATACAATAAGGATTCCTCAGTTCTTACTATGTACAAGCAAGGCTAGTCTATCCAATAATCAATTACGCCAATCATGAATTAGACGAGTCCTAGCGGGACATCCGTCATCAGTATACAGTAAATAAATATAAGCAGATACCGCTTCCTGCACGTGTGACAGATTTGTAGTATCTGTGGGAACCAGCCGGCATGTCGGGGTACTAATTGTCCCAAGGATGGCTGCCATATAATAACTCGGGAATCCATTCTCTTCATGCAATCGCTATTTTATTTGACTTAGTAGTCCCTATGTTAATTGAAATCCCATGCCGTGGATCATGGTCATTCAGAATAAGTACTTTCATACAAAGTACGATATGCACAACTCTACAACGATGCCCGTGCGGTTAGGTTGTAGGTCTTACATAGCGTAATACAACAATCAAACCTAGCCGTGGAATAATCATGCCTTGACTGTAAAGCACATATGTCGCTTTTGTAGAAAATCAGTTGAAGCATGCACGTGTCCATATGCCAATGTTCGGATCAGCTAGTCGATTGCAATGGTTCATAGTTAATATGAACGTGTCTCATTCAATTTCAATAAGACGACTAGCCAGCCTCTTAGTTCCAACTAGGAACGCATGATCAATCATTTAGTCAAGGTAACATTCAATGTCAATTCATGCCAAGACATGAAAGTCAAACTAGTATTTAGTATGGTCGAGTCTATAACTCTCAGGGTTAAGTTCCAGTCATTCTAGGCATCCATAAACCAATCGAGACACAGGGCACATTCCATACAACAATATGTATTAAAATATTAACATATCATGATATTATCGAGTTCATGCAAAAAGGCGTAAGGATAAATAAGAGATGCCATGTACGCCCAAGGAGTACGTTCAATAAAAATACGTCAAGCCAGAAGAGTATGCCCGATGAAATACACGTAAAGGAGATATATACGTGAGGGAAGTTTACGCGTGAAGGAATAAAGCTTGCGCGTAAAGGAGTACGCTCCAATAAAGGAACAAAGTTGCACATAAAAACTCGTTTTACACTAAGCCAGAAGAGCACGCGTAAATAATAAAGTTACGCGTAAAACTTGTATGCGTAAAGAGTCCAAGTTTTACGCATGAATCTCGTATGCGTAAAGAATAATCGTTACGCGTAAAACAATGTACGTGTAAAGGAATCGTTACGCGTAAAACAATGTACACGTAAAGAAGTAAAGCTTGCACGTAAAATAATGAACGCATAAAGGAATCGTTACGCGTAAAATAATGTATGCGTAAAGAATACACCAAGCCATAGTAGACTTGCGTAAATCGGATTCATGCTGACACGAATGAACGTAGGCGTAGAGCTTGATATTACGCGGGCACGTATAAACGTGTGCGTAGAGCTTGGTATTACGCGAGCACGTATAAACGTGTGCGTAGAGAACCTCCGGAACTCCAATTCCATGAACTTCAATCTGAGCCAAAAAATGGGAGTTCTACGGATCAAAAGGGGTTATAACACAAATCTCACAATCTGGAAGGAACGAAACTTGAAAATAAGGAAGTTTGATAGATCAAAACCCACAAAATCCAAAAATAGCAATTTCTAGATCTACTAAAAATAAAACTTCAAAATACAAAATGCTAAGTTCTAAACTATCTTAGGATCACGAGAGAAAGATAAATGAATCATAAAAATATGGGTTTTCATGTGGAGCAAGATGTACTTGCCTATGGGTTTGGTAGGTGGAGAGAGTTATGAGGAAGAAGAAGAGTAAATGAGAAAAAAGAAGTAATGAAGAGAGAGAAAGGATTGGGCTTTAAATGGAATGAGGGGGGAGAGTTGGGTTCGGTTCATGATGAACTATCAAAATTTCAAAAACAAACCAACCCAAGCCGAACCCAAGAGCAAAACTAAAGCAGAAAATAAAATACAGAAAAATAATTAGCGTAAAATTAAAGGAATTAAGTACAGAACAAATTCATGATAAATATTAAATAAATATATTCAAGCAGTACACGTATTAAAACACGCATTCTGGGAACGGGGAGTAACATCTCTACCCTCATTAGAAAAATTTTGTCCTCAAAATTTTAAATCCAAGCAGGATAGAAATATCAGAGCTAAACTAATCCAAGTACAAGCAATTTTAGCGAGCAAGCAATCATCTTACAATACCAAATAGCAAGTAATATATCTATGTTTATCAATCTACGACATCAAGCAATTTCTACTCATCGGGTGATAAGCATGAGAAATCGAGATAATCAAGGTACACCGGAAAGAAATATATCTTGTGAGTCAAATAGGTGCAGATACCGTGATCGAATATTATCCTCACGTTCCTACGTTGACTCTCCTAAGGAGTGATGATCCTAAGCAACACGGACAAGGCTAATTGTTCGGTTCTTGAGTATCTTCTTCCTTCGGTCCAAAATGGACACTGGCTGTTCCTCGTAAGACAGGTTTGTACCAACAACCAGCTCAGAATGATCGAGGATATGGCTTGGGTCCGATACATACCTACGCAACTGAGATACATGAAACACATCATGCACCTCTCGTAACGAATGTGGAAGGGATAAACGATAAGCAACATCGCCTACCCTATCGAGGATAGCAAATGGGCCTACGTATCATGGACTCAACTTCCCATGAACGTCAAATCTAATGATCCCACGAGTAGGTGAGATCCGTAAGAACACGTGGTCTCGAACAAAAAATTCTAGTGGCCTACGATGCTGGTCCGCCCAATGTCGATGTCGATATTGTGCAACTCGAAGTCGCTCCCTAATCCCCTTAACCACTTCAACCGTCTGAACAATCATCTCTGGGCCTAACATCTTCCTCTTCTCGATATCATCCCATGCCAGTGGTGATCTACACTTCTTACCGTATAGTGCTTCGAATGGCGCCATCTGGATACTGGCTTGATAACTGTTATTGTATAAGAATTTGACTAAGTGCAGGTGACTCTCCCAAGACCCTCCAAAATCTAGGGTGCAAGCTCGTAACATATCTTCTAAAGTCTGAATTGTTCTTTCTGATTGTCCGTCCGTCTGTGGATGGTAAGCCATACTAAATCTTAACTTGGTACCCAGACTATGATGTAAACTCTTCCAGAAATGTAACATAAATGGGTATCTCTATCTGATACTATACTGACAGGGACCCCATGCTGCCTGACTATCTGCTGCATATACAATTCTGCCAACTTTTCTGTAGATTGCCCTACTCTAAAAGGGAGAAAATGTGCCACCTTCGTAAGCCGATCTACTATCACCCAAATAGCATCCTTACCACTTGGTGATCTTGGTAAACCGGTCACAAAGTCTATTATGATATGCTCACATTTCCATTTCGGGATAGGAAGCGGTTGTAATAATCCAGCTGGCCTTTGTTGTTCCGTCTTTACTTGCTGATATATCAAGCAACGAGAAACAAAATCTAGCTATCTCTCTCTTCATTCCGTTCCACCAGAAGTGCTGCTTGATATCTTGGTACATCTTGGTCCCTCCAGGATGTATAGAATACTGAGAACTGTAGGCTTCTGTCATAACCTCCTGTCGGATATCTCTACTAGGATGGCTGCCATATAAGAACTCAAAAATCTATTCTCTCCATGCAATCGCTATTTTATTTGACTTAGTAGTCCCTATGTTAATTAAAATCCCATGTCGTGGATCATGGTCATTCAGAATGAGTACTTTCGTACAAAGTACGATATGCACAACTCTACAACGATGCCCGTGCGGTTAGGTTGTAGGTCTTACATAGCGTAATGCAACAATCAAACCTAGCCGCAGAATAATCATGCCTTGACTGTAAAGCACATATGCCGCTTTTGTAGAAAATCAGTTGAAGCCTGCACGTGTCCATATGCCAATGTTCGGGATCAGCTAGTCGATTGCAATGGTTCATAGTTAATATGAACGTGTCTCATTCAATTTCAATAAGACGACTAGCCAGCCTCTTAGTTCCAACTAGGAACGCATGATCAATCATTTAGTCAAGATAACAATCAATGTCAATTCATGCCAAGGCATGAAAGTCAAACTAGTATTTAGTATGGTCGAGTCTATAACTCTCAGGGTTAAGTTCCAGTCATTCTAGGCATCCATAAACCAATAGAGACACAGGGCACATTCCATACAACAATATGTATTAAAATATTAACATAACATGATTTTATCGAGTTCATGCAAAAAGGCGTAAGGATAAATAAGAGATGCCATCTACGCCCAAGGAGTACGTTCAATAAAAATACGTCAAGCCAGAAGAGTATGCCCGATGAAATACGCGTAAAGAAGATTTATGCGTGAGGGAAGTTTACGCGTGAAGGAATAAAGCTTGCGCGTAAAGGAGTACGCTCCAATAAAGGAACACAGTTGCGCGTAAAAACTCGTTTTACGCTAAGCCAGAAGAGTACGCGTAAATAATAAAGTTACGCGTAAAACTTGTATGCGTAAAGAGTCCAAGTTTTACGCTTGAATCTCGTATGCATAAAGAATAATCATTACGCGTAAAACAATGTACACGTAAAGGAATCGTTACGCGTAAAACAATGTACGCGTAAAGAAATAAAGCTTGCGCGTAAAACAATGGACGCGTAAAGGAATCGTTACGCGTAAAACAATGTACGCGTAAAGAATACACCAAGCCAGAATAGACTTACGTAAACCAGATTCACACTGACACGAATGAACGTGGGCGTAGAGCTTGATATTACGCGGGCACGTATAAACGTGTGCGAAGAGCTTGATATTACGCGAGCACGTATAAACGTGTACGTAGAGAACCTCCGGAACTCCAATTCCATCAACTTCAATCTGAGCCAAAAAATAGGAGTTCCACGGATCGAAAGGGGTTATAACAAAAATCTCACAATCTGGAACGAACGAAACTTGAAAAGAAGAAAGTTTGATAGATCAAAACCCACAAAATTTGAAAAATGGCAATTTCTAGATCTACTAAAAATGAAACTTCAAAATGCAAAATGCCAAGTTCTGAACTATCTTAGGATCACGAGAGGAAGATAAATGAACCATAAAAATATGGATTCTTATGTGGAGCAAGATGTACTTGCCTATGGGTTTGGTAGGTGGAGAGAGTTACGAGGAAGAAGAAGAATAAATGAGAAAGAAGAAGTAATGAAGAGAGAGAAAGAGGATTGGACTTTAAATGGAATGAGGGGGTGGGGAGTTGGGTTCGGTTCATGATGACACATCAAACTTTCGAAAACAAACCAACCCAAGCCAAACCCAAGAGCAAAACTAAAGCAGAAAATAAAATACAGAAAAATAATTAGCGTAAAATTAAAAGAATTAAATACAGAATAAATTTATGATAAATATTAAATAAATACATTCAAGAAGTACACGTATTAAAATACGCATTCTGGGAACGGAAAGTGACAGTCTATAACAAGTAAATATATCCAAGCAAGAATGAAACAGTCAGAGAATGTACTCGTCTGGCAATCCAAGCTGCTGATGAGGAAGTATAACTGAAGTGGAGTGATGTCATCCTATTTAAAATAAACATAAGTCACAACAAGGTATAGAATATTATAAGAAAGGTCTACAATGCAATTCTACATAATTCTAGGTCCTTCTAAGTCAAAGTCAACCTTGGTCAATTCTGGTCAAACCTGGTCAATTATAAGTCAACTAGTCCGTTTACTAATTTTTAGGTCAAGCACAAGTTTCCAAGTCATTCTAAGTTCATTTGAGTCGATTTGGATCAAGTTTGACCCAAAGTTAACTTTTGTCAACTTGGTCAACTTGTCGGTCGACTTGGCCATTCTAGGCTCATTGGGTCGATCCTAAACTGACTCAATACTTCCTAGGTTACATTCACAAGCAAATAATTACACACACACACACACACACACACACACACCACACACACACACAACACCATATATATATATATATATATTATATAATATATAATATTATATATATATATATAATATATAAAACTTACTTGTGAAAAGGGTTTGTGTCGACAGGGACTGTTGTGAGGGTTCAAACTGAGATTAATAGCTAAGTACTTACTATGAGACTATATCATATTTATATACATTTTATACATATCTATTTAAAAATAACATATATATATATATATATATATATTATATATATAATATATATATATATATATATAATATATATAGTAATATATATATATATATATAACATAAAGGAAAATATATACATATATAAAAAAAATATATATACATACATACATACATAAAGGAATTGGTTACTCGAAAGGAAATGAAACTCGAAACTGGGGTTACGGATCTCGGCTAACCCACCAACAATATACATATTTTTTTATATATATATGTATGTACCACAATATATATATATATATATATATATATAATATATATAATATATAATATATAAATATATATATATATAATAAAGGAAATTGGTTACTGGAAAGGAAATGAAACTCGATATATATATATATATAATATATATATAATTCCTTTCCATTAACCAATTTTCCTTTATATATATATATATATATATATATTTATATATATATATATATATAATATTTATATAAAATATATATATATTTTTATATATATTATATTATAATATATAGATATATATATTATATATATTATTATATAAAATATATATATATATATATATAATATATATATATATATATATATATATATCTATATATATATATATATTATATATTATATTATATATATTATTATATATATATATTCTTGTATATATATATATATATATATATATTATATAATATAGATATATATATATATTATATATATATATATATATATATATAATATATTTGTATATATATATATACAAATCTATATACAATATACAAATATATATATATATATCTATATTTATATATATATTATATATAGTATATATATATATATATATATTATATATATATAATATATATATATATATATATATATATATAGATATATATATAAAATATATATATAATATATATATACTATATAATATATATATATATACATACATAAAGGAAATTGGTTACTCGAAACTGAGATACGGATCTCGACTAACCCACCAACAATATATATATTATATATATATTATATTTATATATATAATATTATATATTTATACATATAAATAGGGGGAAACTCAAATATATACAAATAGAAGATAAATAGGACATAAATTGAATGACCGCTTTTCGCAAGTCATAATATCATATATGAGTCATAACCCAGAAATCGTTGGTTAAAAGTCAAGAATCGAATTCAATATTCGATTCAATTCGAATGTCGAAAAAATCCAAAATCCACATAACGACCCAAAATGCACTATACACCACTAGAACCCGCGAACTTGGCAAATACGATGGTTTCGGTATGTGGGACGTGCTCGGGTACTCACGGAGTCGAAACCGTGTCCGTATCGCGTCCACAGAGTGAGTATCGGAAAACTCGATACACGTGTCAAAATGAATCGTTGCGAGTTCGATTTCTCGCTCGATTCCGAACCGTTTCTCGTGAAACATCGCATACACCTAGGCTAACACGTCCTCGACCTACTGGACTAGTTATCATGTGGCCAAGGGTCGTTTTCGATGCGCACGAAGCCCGTGTCCACGCGTGGCCAGTGCGCGTTTGCACAGAACAGTGCACATCTCCGTGCACGCGAGACGGCGAGTCTAAGGACTCGTGTGTCCCACCACATGTGTCGTGGTCGTGTCCTAGGATAGGCTGGGTATAGGGCTACACGAAGGACACATCGGATCGAGTCCATGTGTCCACACGTGTCGACACGAGGGCCGTGTCAGCGGCGGCTGTGCACACGCGCGTGCGGTCGCGATCTCTCACTCGATTCGAATCGGGACGACACGAAACTTAGGGGATGTGTCCACAGATGTTGCCTCCACCTACACGCCAAGTGTTACGCATCCACATGGCCTGTGCATCATGCAAACAACACACGGCAGCAGGGCCCGCGCGCGGACTCATGCGCGTGCAGCATGTTCGTGTCCTGTTTGGACACAGACACGAGCTCGATTCGAATCACAAAATATGGTGTCGTGATCCCTACGTCTAGGGCTATCCAAATATATACATAGTTCGCAAATTATCAAGTTTCAATCCATTGAGTAATTTTATCGAACACCTACGTTGTAGCTCTGATACGTGTCCGATAAGCGCATCGAACGGACACGAAATCGAACGAAACTAATCCTACAGGTTGAGGGTACCTAGATGCATACTCTAATAAAGAAAATTTAGAACAAACAATATTAGAACGAGATTTACCTATTAAGAGTTGGAATCTCAATAAAAGGGAATCCTCGAGCGCTTTGACGACCAGTTTCTTCCAAGCAAACGTCTCCAAATCCTTGCTAGCAATGCTCCAGCAAGTTCTCCTCCTCCCCACGGTCTCAACGCAATTTGTTTGAGGTGAATCGGATGCCGGATGAGAAAGTTAGGGGTTTTGGAGAAGAGAGAAACTAGGGTTTGCACTTGTGACGGCTACAAACCAAAGCACAATGATATGAAGCGGGCCTGCTGTGGCCGGCCAAGGGGGCTTGATTAGGGTTAGGGTTTGCTCATGGGCCAATTGTACTCCTCAAGTTGCTAAAAAGGCCCATGACAAAAAGGCTAAAAAGGCTTTATGGAAAATAGCTTAAAAATGAGTTAAATAATTTTTAAAAATAGATAATAATTCTAAATAAAAATCTAAAAAGTCAATAATAAATCTAATTACATTATTAGGCTTCTAATCAAGGTTGACTGATGTTATACCATCTTCTACTACCAAAACACCAATCAAAGCCACACACCAATCAATTTAATTAATAAAAAGAAAAGAAAATCAAATTAGCACATTAATGACTAGAATATCCTTAATTATAAAATGAGTGTGACAATATCAAACGTACCAAAATTATAAAGTTATAACAAGATTTAAGCCTTATATATTTATATATAGTATTTTTTTAAGTACTTATTATAGAGGACATAACTATGATAGAAGAGAAAACTGATAACATTGTTTGTCATAAAAACTATCAAAATTGTACTAAAAAAATCAAATTACCCTAAAAATTCAAATTACCTCTGCTCCCTCTCTCTCTCCTCTCTCTCTCTCTCTCTCTCTCTCTCTCTCTCTCTCTCTCTCTCTCCCCCTCCGGCCTGCCACCCTCCTCCTACCGCCCTCCGGGTTGCCCCCTCCCATCGCTCCCCAGTTGCCCCCACCCGTTGCCCCCTCCCCTCTTCCTACAAGTCCGCCCCCGGCTGCCCCCCTCCTTCCTGTTGGAGTGGGTGGGGTTCCGGTCACGATCCGATCCCAATAATCTGGGTCTAGTCGGATCATGCCCAACCTGCACCGTTGTGAGACGACGGCAGTAAGCTGTATCATGCAGTGAACACAAGCAATACAAAGGTCTAAATGAAAAATAAAATATTTTATTAAATATTCTGAAGTACAACTAAGTCGAAATAAAAATGAAGACAAAGCAAAAGTATTCAACATCACAAAGGTTTGTTTATTATAATTTTAGGAAAAGTGAACTAATCAGAAAAGGGTGCAACTAGGACTCCTGGTTCCTCTGCCCTGGTTCAGCTAAGTCCTCATAACCCAAGTCGGGCCCATAATAGGAACTGTAAGCCAGCTCATCATCATCGCAGTCACCTAAAAATGTTGTCTCCAGTCAGGAGGGAGCAAGACACACAAATCTATTACAGTATTTTATTCAATAATTAAAAGACGAGAAAGAAGTAGTTTATAATAGAAAATATAATTTTCTAAATAATAATAATAAAATAGTTATGTAGTAAAAACTCTGAAAAATAGAATGATGCAATCTAGTTACAGTAGTGTTTAGAGCACGTAACAGCCTGTGGCCGGCTAAGGTTGGAGGCAGTAAGTGTTCTAATGAACACGGTCCGGCTTCGGCTCAATTGAGTTGGGCTTCCGCTATCCACAATAATTTAGTAAGGGACTTTGACCACAGGTGTTAACGTTACTCCTCCAATCCTCGAGTCAATGATTTAGTAAACAGTCGAAGTCAATGATTCAGTAAGCAGTCAAGTCAATGATTCAGTAAAGCAGTCGATATGATCCGAGTAGGATCCCGTGAGTCAGGGTGTCAATACAATAACTCTATCCTGCATTGCAATTAACTACCAATTAAAACACGAGTTTATATAAGTATGACTTGCCTTGGTGTCTCAAGTACTATAGGTGACGACTGTAGATGTCCTCGAATTTTAGGTCTTGAACCCTACATAATCGTAACACCAGATTTATTAACTAGCATTTACTACACCCTAATCCTTCAGGACAACACTAGATGGTTATTAAGGCTAAGTCTGGTCGGGTTGCAAATCACAAAATTTTGTTCTCAACAAGGAAAATATTTATATTTTAGAATATGTTGATTTATTATCACTAAGTGACAACATAATCATTTTAGCGAAAAATACATATTTTTACTATAATGGGTAAGGGTAAGAAAACAATTATTAAATTGTATTATAGAAATTAGTATTTTTGTGTAATTACCATATCACGCGAAAGTACGATTTTACTAAAAACCATCTTTGACTATTATTCACAAGATAAAAAAACAATAATTTTAACCACATTGATACTTTACCCAAAAGTCATCCTTTAATAAATAAACACTTTTTAATGGCAAAACTTTATTTTAATCAAGAATAGAATATTATAAATAATTACTTTTTGGGAAGTATTATTGGTATTACTTTTTGGGAAATAATATAAATAATTACTCTCTGGTATGAAATATTCATATAAAAATATTTTTTGATATAAAAACCTTTTATAGGCCAAAATTTACTTATAGAAAATATTAATACCAATTTATTACCAATAATTAATTATTCTTAATAATAATTAACCAAAATGACAAATATTCTTAAATAAACTAATTTGTCATATAATTATACCTTAATAATTATAATTAACTAACAATATTTAGCTAATCCAATTATTCAAATTGACAGATCTTCATTCTGTCAATTGGCCGGAACATGGAAAAGGTTCTGTACATGGAACAAAAAATTTCTGAGTCAGAGATATACCAAAAATGGAGGCGGAGCACCGAGGGGAGGCCTCGGGCTCGGATCGGAGTGTCGGAAAGACGACGAAAATGCAGGAAGAGCGGACACGAGGCCGCGAGCGCGCGGGGCACTGGCTGCGGTCGGGTACGGGGCACGCCGGTTCGCTCGGGTTGTCGGGGTAGCTCGGGTTGCCGGCACGAAATGATGGGGTGACGGGTCTAGAAAAGACGGGGCGGCGAGATGAAGGCGACGGTGGTCGCAGATTTGGATTTGGTGGAGTAAGGAGGTTGGGAGATAGATTTTTGTGAAGTAAAAATGTGAAACTTTCTGTGGAGGTTTCTGATGTTTTCTCAAAGATATTATGGGAGAGAGGTAGATGGTAAGGTGGAATGGAAAAATGTTGATGGGGTTTTGTTAATGTGGAAGAGAGTGGTGAGGGTCTGGTGGAGTGAATTAAGGGGGAGAGAGAAAATCGTGGGGGAGAATGAATGGGAGTGGTGAGAGGTATGTACGTGGAAAAAGACAGGGGGGGTGAATTTGTTTTCTTTTTTTTTTATTAAAAGGGAAATGGGTTTACAGTTCCCCAACCTATGTGAGAGAAGACCATGAAGTGCGACGAGCGCCGCCTGTGTGTTAGAAAAGCTCGGGGAGGTGACGAGGCCATTCCTAGACGAAGAAGAAGCTCGGGAGTTACCATAGTACATTCTGGAACATGGGAGGCAGAGTTCCGGCCGAACTCTGCCCAGGCAGAGTTTTGGCTGAACTCTGCCCCCATTGGTTCCAGAACTGTTCTATCACAAAACACAGGCCAAAACTCTGTGTCGACGGGCTGAGGCTGATTTCAGGGTATTTTTATACCGTTGGATCGTATCCTAATGTCCAGGTTTTGCTGCGAATTAGGGAGTATAACATGGTTTTTGTAGTACACACTTTTGTAATTTCTCCTATGACTGCAGATTTAATAAGCCAAAAAAAAAATAAACAAAAATTGAGAAGAAAAATCCTAAAAATGGGCTACTTCCGTGGACAACGACAATATCAATCTTCACTAGATGAATAAACTAGTTTTATAAGAGTTTATATACATACTCCTTTCCACATCTTGCATGGATGATCTCTCCCCTTGACCTTCCGTTAATAAAACAAGAAATATAATAGGGGATCGATAGTGCCAACAGTCCCCAGTTGAGATCTAATTGGATCAATGACTAGGGACATACAAATAAGTTAGGATTCAGAATGTCTCAACATTGTCCCTGAAAACTGATTATCTTGTTTAAGATAAAAAGATTAAAAAAATACAAAAGTAAATAAGAAGACATGAAATTAAGAGATTGGGAGTGATAGATTTTTATTGCAAAAACTAATTTGTTAGGTGGAATTGTAAAAACGCTACTTACATTTATGTCACGAAAAAAGCCAGACGATTTGTCGTATCAACATCAAGATGAGAAGTGTGAATTATCCATTTCCAACATACAAATATTATTGACCCCAGATATTAAAAACAATTTTGTACGAGACAAGAACTAACATAAACTTTAAAATGGTAAATTGCAAAAAAAAAATCCTCGTTAGATCGCCGCCTTTTGCATAGAAAGACCTATTAGCCACAATTAGCAATAAAGACCCGCAATATATGACTTATTCAAATGGCCCCTACAGTTCGGTAGACATTAGAAATGGAAATTTAAAAAAAAACCTAAACTACCCTCCCCCATTCAATACCAGCCCCCTCCTCCCTTTCCCTCCACCGGTAGCCCCCCCTCCTCCCTCCGCTGGCCAGCTCCCGCCCCCGCGTCTCTTCCCGCCCCTCTCCTCCTCCCGCGTCTCTCTCCGCTCCCACCACCGGAGAGAGGAAGAAGGGGGGGGAGTGGTAGAAGGGTAAAATGGTCACAGTCCCAACTTAACACCAGTTAACCGAAATGTGATCATTTGAGCATAATTGAAACGTAATGGGTTGTTCAAAGCAATGAGTCTTTAATTATATTTTTGTAGATCAAAGGGTCACCTCCCTACTTCCTTTCCATTGCACATATCCAAACATGGACTCGGTTGGAAAAAAACATAAAGGAAGAATCAATTAACAGACTGAAGCATGTGAGCGAAAAGTGTAGTTGGGCACTTACTATGAATAAACAAGCACTTCCAGCATGTTTTTTTAAGTACGGCTTATCGTTCTGAATTTATCTTGCACTTTTAGGGCCTATTGTCTTTCAACTTCAAAAAATAAAAGGAATAATAAGCTCCCGAAACTCGATCAACTGATTTTTTTGCCACTCAACTAGAACTTCTATGTCTTTCCATGTTGACCACAAGGGTCACTCGGGTTCAGGACTGGCCCATGGGGTTGGGTTTTCCTATCCCGAGCTAGATTTAGTTGTCCCTTGATCTTTATTGTAGGTCGATCCTGAAGGATCACCCACAATTCTGACCTGCTATTGGATCATGCTAAGTTTGGTATTGCCCAAGCAGAGGAGGGTTGTCCAAGCCCCAAGTC